>QNGE01002283.1:0-49858 GCA_008508345.1 Paragonimus westermani | reverse complement strand
CTCATGGTGCTGAAACTGTCAGACAGTTCACCGTAAACCCTAATCTGAACTGAGGTATGGGAATAGAGTGCCGACAGTATGTTCACGTACTTAGTCGGGGACACACCTCTGCGTTTGAGTGACTCTAAAAGTGTAGATCGATCCATTGAATCGAACGCACCTTTATAGTCGAGAAAAACAACGATTGTTGGCCGGCGGTACACATGACGCTGCTCCGAAATTTGACGAAGAGTGAAAATGTGATCTACACATCCCCGCCCGGGGCGAAACCCTGCCTGTTCTTCCCTAATGTTTACCTCTCGATCTGCAGTGAGTCGGCGAAGTAGAAAGGATGCCAGAACCCTAGAAATGACTGGGGTCAAAGTAATTCTTCTGTGGTTTCCGCAAAAGCCCCTGAAACCTTTCTTGAATATAGGAACTATTGTCGAATGACTCCAAATCAGGGAGATGATTTCCCTCGTCCACAAGTCAAAGCCTCTACTAACGCCTATGCTCCTTCTTTGAAAAGTGCCGGCACGAGGTCATCTGGACCAGTAGCCTCATTACGCTTGAGAGCCGCAATACAATTGTGGACCTCTGTGGGTGATTGTGATGTTACGGGTCCAAATTAGCATAAGAATACATACGACAATCGAGGCATATCACTGATTGTCAACCGTTGTCTACAATGTGCGTTCTCAAGTAGATCCGTGGAAAATGTTTATCGAGAGGAATTTGAAAACAATGCTTAGTCTGGTCATACTGAGAAAGTATGAAAAGCATACTGTACGGAATGGTCGATGTTGTCATGAATACAGAAAGACAGTTGATCGACCTAACAGCCGCTCTCTAGGGACCTGGTATCTAGTGATAACGAGGGAAATAGGAAATCGGTTACACGATCAGGGCCTGGATGGAAATAAAAACGCAGCAAAAATGCGTTGATGGTAGAAATAACCAACCAAATAACTTGAGGAGAAAAAGGGCGATTTAACCTGTCTTATGCAGAGTGAAAATGTGATTTCTTCAAGTCAACCAACATCCGAACGCATGCGTTAAAAAAGAGTTGATTACCAGCAGATGATGTTCTATTAGGCTGATGAAAAAACAATGGGAGACAGGCTTATTTGCACACTTGTGTGCTTGATGTGTCTATATGAAGAATACGGTCACGTTATGCACAACAGATCCGTTCCGACTGAATTCACCCAACTCTACTGAGTCACCTGAATAAACATTGTACAATGAACAGTGATGACTCTTTTCAACTAGAATCAAACAGAAGGATGAGGGAAAATCTCTGCACTAAAGTAAAACACAAAGATACAAGGCGAGATACAAATAGAAACGCGAAGAAACACATCTCTTACTAAGTGCATTCCATAACGAAAGTAGCTGATCGAAAGCTGCCTGACGCAGATCGACCGTCTGATCCAATAAGCTCCGGTCCACGTGGGTACGCAGCACTGCAGGAAGAGCCTCCATGCTCAAATGCGGCTGATCGGTCACAAAGCTACCCAGACATTGCTGCATCATATCAATCAGGCTAAACAGGGGATGGTCTGGTTTGAGATTAGAGCGAATCGTGCTGAACTGAGATGGAGAAAAGTGAAAGGAAGCGGAACACAAATTGAATGAAGGAGTAAGCACGAACTTCTATTCTGAATATGATAAAAAATTGGCAGCGAAAGACTAGTGTAAGATAAAATAACAGAATTAATATGTCCCACGAATGCAAGAGCTCGAAGCGAATCATACTGCTCAAAGTAAACAAGTTAGGATGCGTGGGGTCGACCAAAACGGAACAAGTAGACGGCGGCAAACGGTTACATGCAAGCAGTGATTACATGGAAAGTTATATTGAAGCTGGCTAACAAAGTCACATGAACCAAGAGAACACCGTCACACTGACGTATAGCTATGTTCATTAGTCTGACGGTTCGTAACTGTTGCACCTTTCTCTCGTCACACTAATAAACAACCGAATACTGATGCGACATTCGGTGGTTGCCAATTTCACAAAACTTCAGCATCCAGCCTCGTCTGCTGCGTAACACTAACGTCAAGGAAGAACTGGGTTAATTTGTTACAACCCTTTCAACCCGCTTTTTCTATTTAGAGGACAGGAAGTTCGGGGAACGTAAAATCGTATTAAACCACAAGAAATATGAAAACAACTATTTTCGAAAACAGGGTATGTAAACAAGTTGGAAGCACTAGGAGAGTTTTAGTAAGAAAGAACGTAAGCAGGAAATGAAAAGATAAAGCCAATTACATCAGAAAACGACCTCACATTTTCATGAAAATAATCAACGTACGTTCGTTGAGACGTGCGTCCGTTTTCAGATGTCACGAGTCGTGAGATTGCAATACACATCGGTTATCCAAACCGATTGTCCATGCTTGCTGTGTTCCGCTGTGTGCCGCCCACCCGACCAACAGGCAACTATTCGCCTTGCCACATTTGTGTATCGCATGTACTGTCCAGCCTTACCTAGCACGTGATCGCTTAGTCAAAATGACTGATGGGTACGCCGAATCCTGTTCGTCAGTTCGCTTTCGGTTTACACCTTCACGTGACTGTTGCTTATGTCTGGTCTGCTCGCCACAACAAGAGCGTTCCTCACGGGGGAATGCGGCTGGGCGCTTACATATGATTATTCAGTCGTGTCCAATGAGAGGTCAGTGGTGCAGTGGTCAACACGGTGGCCTCGTGAAAGCGTAGCCGGAGTTTCAGACCCGGTCGTGGTAAAAATACGCACTACTGGCGAGCTCTAACAAGAGCGAAACTTGGGTCTATTGATTCTTTTCGAAAGGGACCGAATGAAAGATCTGTGGGAATGAGACAGCTGCGATCAATCGTAAGTGGTGTTCAGTTTATATAAAACAAGTCACTTTGTTGAACGGCCTTTGGAATTCCGAGGTATGATTTTGGTGTTACTTTACAAACACGGTGGGTCGGATTTGCCAGATGGCCTGAACAGTTTTGAACGGGTCCCACCGTGCAACCCTTCCCTCTTACAACGTGATATCGGGAACTGAAAGAGGAGAATTACTTGAAAACACTACGACTTTATCTTGGTCCGCAAGGTGGGTGGATTGTTTGCCTATTGAGGTTACCGTTGGAAGCCAGAGTTACGGATGCGTTCACTGTCGTGGGCACATACTGAGGGTTTCGTGTCAATACTCCTAACTAAGGAAAACGCATGGCGAAACGTTAGATGGTTTTATACCAGGGCTTGCCTGTGCATTATGAAAGTATGGCCACAGCGCTAATCCCTCTGAAGAAAGCACGATGGGTAGTTCTACAACTAGTTCCATGGGTTCTGGATCCGAAACTTTGAGTGCCCGTTTACACAAAGGGCCAATAAGCTACCCTAAGGTCGAGCCCGTGATCCCATATAGAACACAGCGGGTCCCTAAATGTAAAGCAAGCTGTTATGCAGCATCTAAACTGGAATCGCGATTGCTCAACTGGAGCAGTCACAGTGCTTTCAGGACTCAGGTGTGAACGGGAACGAACCTTATCATCAGAGAGGTAACATCGCGCGGGTTGTGAGGTCCATTATATAACAGCTTTCACACGGGATTTTTGTGGTAGGTCCGGTGTTAGTTTGTCCAAGGATATCGTTCCACCGTATCTTGTGTTCACCAGGCAAGATTTAACCTCACACGTGCTGACCCGGTTGATTTTGTAACTAGTCATGGAATCAGTGATCATAAACAACGTGCCGTCAAACAACTTACTGAACCCAAACCACTTGTTGCCGACACCCGAACTATGGCAGTTGAATACAACAATAACGTTTTCTCACTTTCCACAGAGCTGAGCTACGTTCCCCACATCACTGTTGTGTCACAAAGAATCTACACACAGAACTTCCCAATGTTACCTACTTGCCTACTCGAGCATGACCTGGATACTTACTCCAATGATGCGGTGAACAGTTATTGAAGAAAAAACGCCACAAATGTACAGTTGTGGTTAACGTTTTTAAAAGCGATAGCAAGACACCATCTAGACGGCATACAAGTGTCTAACTCCGTGTCGACAACATGATGAATGATAACACATTTCTAAACATAGCATGCACGTTTATCAGCTACACCAACTCGGGTAATACTGGATAAACGGAAATGACTGTGGCTAAACAGAGCGTGTATACCCAATGAACGCAAACGCTCTGAAGACCGATAATCCAACTTAGTCCAAACGGCCGAGAGGCAATTGGATTTATGTTCTTGCGTTCATTTTGCTTTGACACTTGTATTTGACTACTACTCGCGCTTAGTCTGTTCGTTCAAAATACGAGCCACTTTGGGGATTACAAGATACAACAATATTCTCACGTTCAAATATGGACTATACACCGTGCTGGTTTACTCAACCGCACAGAGAGCGCATACAAAATAGCATACATCCGAAGGAAAGTTATCCGATCCACACACAAGTTGCAGAATAATGGTTCACATCAACTTTTTTTTATTACGGTAAAGCTTGTTACCTCAAGCCACCACGAAAGAAAAGAACTTCTCGTAAAAATATCAGTAACGGACTGTTTTTGGTAGATAGAATTCAGTTAGAAAATCGCTGTAACTACAGGTGGTGAAATGGTAATCGTGCAGATCTGGTGGTAACAATCCTGTGGAAGATGACAACAGCCCAATCATGATCCCGCAGACGCGAGCTACATCCTGTAGGTTTAGAAGAACACGAACATATACAACCTACACCGAAATAACTAAATCAGAGTTACAGACAATGAATGTGCCAACTAACAAGTTCTTGCGTAGATATGTGAAATTCAAGTGGTCCAAGTAGAATCTCCTTCAATGTGCGCAGAATTCGTAACTCTGCGCTGGATGCTGCAGTAAGCATTTCAATCCATGTTTTAGAACCAATTCGTTTGCCCAAGAGACCCGGACGATCCAAGGACTTGAGGCTGTGTGGTGGAAATTCAACAGCTGCCTTTGAATCACATTTGGGTGAATAGTAAGCCGGGTATTGGTGGATCATTGAGAATATGGCGAGCAGCTCGTGAACAAAATCGTACACATCGACGAACCGCAAAAGGCTGCAGACATTGCACTGACACGGGTTGGGAAGGGAGACCTCAGCAATGGGAACTTGTGAAGTTAAAAGAGTGAGCCACGAATGTGCATCGAGTTGCTCCAGTAACGTCAACATGACGCTTGTTAGGGTGCCCTGAGAAAAAACGCACGGATGTGAAGAGTTTATTGATACATGAGCAGATGACGAGACCACACAGTCTCATCATATAAATCAAACAGCAGTATTACAGGATCAATTACCTCGGATACCATTAACACCAGTGCATATTTTTCACAAATCCGGGGTCCCAATTTTGACTATGTACAAAGATCATCGGTTACGTAATTGCCCGAGTTCTCTTTTTGGCGTTGTTGATGAGAGATCATAAAAATCAGACGGACACAAATACGAATGTCAAAATACCCAAAAAGCTACAACAATCCTTTTTCCATTCCATTCTGAAGATGAACACGGAACACAGATGGCAAATGTGCCAGCGCCTATACATGGGGAGGTTCCGTGCTTCTGAATTGTTCGATGCGTTTGGAGACCGAGAGTTTACAATGAAAGCGTTTCTGCTCCTACATGGGCTACCAAGATTACCGTTTAGTACACAGTCTAAAAATTTAACGCCAAACGGTTAGCTTATCTGAGGACATCACAGAAAATTCTTAGTCACATTACTAATGGTTGCTGAAGTGTGCACCACTGTAGTTCACTCGAATAAGACTGTTCGAATCTACAGTCAAAACGACTACGACATTAAAAAAGGGATAGCGGAAGTAGTTGAAAATTTCGCAATCATCATCTAACTTGGAACATGATAGGATAGTGTATGCAGAAGACTAGGGTTAGGGGAGTGATTTAGGAACAATGCATTCGGGAATCCACTAGTATGGCCTCAGTGATCAGTGTCAACATGTCCAATGATAGGCGCTTCGCACCATGTTGTCTATGTAGGACAACGATCGTCAAATGATCCGACCAAGAAGGGGACAGAAGAATATCTGAACAAAGAATGAATTTGAACATAGAGCAAAAGACGGAGTTGTTCCTCAACAATTAGTCGTCTGCGCTAAAGAATCGACAGAGAGTAGTGAGTGCAAACTGCTAAAAGAGCGTACTGCCTATTTATTTGACTGACCATGACAAGTTGCAAACGATTCGCGGTTCGGCTCGGAACAGAACTGAGTGCGTCTGAACAATGTGGATGCATGGGTCGTTGTGTTGTCTGACATTGGGACTGATCGTCTGAGGCACCGGATGAACGTGATGTGGGTTGCTCCGATGTTTTGATGAACATGAACACTCGACCAAGTTGCTGCATGGACCAGCGCAAGAAACCATCAACCACCAAAAGCCGGTACATTTCATCAGAGGTTTTCTGGACGGATTTCTCCCCACTGACAGTACGAAGAACCGATTCGTGACTGTCAATCCGGATGATACGACTAACAAACGAAAGCAATGTGTCACACCAGGACTCCAAGAGAACTTGCGTCTCTACGCGACCTGGAACCAATTCCTGAAATTAACGGTGGTACATTGGTCATCCAGACAAGTTCACTATTTATCGGTCTATAAACGCATACAGATGCCAGGAACCAGTAATATATAGAAAGGGCGAGATATACTTTGACGGGTTTACGCACGATAAGTGTTTGTCCTAAAAAGAGTCTCAGAAAGGTAAACGTGGAGATAGAAAACACAGCTGAAATGGGGACAAAACTATGAAAAATTGAAAGCTCAGTATAGCAGATTCCTTTGTGATACCCAGAAAGTTAAAGTCGACCGGAAACGCAATGTATTACAACCAAACTAATAAATTGACTATCAACAACTTAATTCATCAATAACGATAAAAGAAGTTGCGAAATGTTAACACTCCGCTTACTCTCTTCAATCATGAACGTAAAATATTAAAATATGTAGGGCATACGGATAGCAACAACAGAATGGGTTCTGGTACAGTTGTCATGGGTAAGACTGATTATGAGTCCAAAACGTATGCGATATGCAGATGACAGTTTGATTCTCACCGGTAATATTCACTTTGTATCACTTTAAAACCCACGTAATTCCGTTGATCTTAATCCTTCTGCTCCTCATGAAAAAAACGACAGTTTATCATTTCTAGCCAGTTCACACACTACACGACACAACAGCTCACCACAACGTTCAGTGTACCGCAAAGTCATATGGAGCGGTCAGTAACCATAGCTTCCCGTTTTGCGACGATAACTAACGAAAGAGGGCTAGTGAGAGTTCTATCTCACATAGCCCGACAGATCTGTGACAGTGATTGCTTGCAAGAAGAGAAGAGATTAAACAAATTGTTGTTCATTTGTGCAGACTTTCCAACTATATCTTACACCTCCCATTCAATCCACATCGGCCAGACAGTTCTCGTTGACCCAATGCTTCAATTCCACCTGTTATCCTGTTGTCAATCCCTCCGTATCCGTTAATACACAGAGTCACATTGTTTGATATTTTTAGTGGTTAAGCCCACTGCTGTACGATGCATTAGTTACAGAAGAGTGATAGCACGTTGCAATTAATGAGAGTCAACATTTAGCTTTGTGTACGCGTATCTTCAAGTGCATATCAAACTGTGATCATCACTGATGCAAACAAAGGGGCCCAGGGTCAGTCACATATAACGTTCGAAGAGGTACGAGTCTAGGTTGCCACACAAAGGTTGTTAGTTCAAAAATTACTTCCGATGGGCCGAAACAAGGAGGACAATGGTTGCGATTTGACGATATAAGTTAAATCAATTGGCGATAGTTGAACTGACCTTAACACAAACTTACCCTCTCCAGATTTTCGGCGAAAAACACAGTCAAACTTCGAAGAACCACAGGCATAACCAGCTGGCGAGTTACTCGAACCTCAAAAAGCTGTGAATTGACAGTTTCCACCAGGATTTTTTGATTAGGCGAACCAGGTACTTCTAGGGTTCGTTCGATCAACTTAACGACAAATGTGGCTATTTTCGTAGCCGGATATATAACGATCAAATCTTGCAAAATCTCCGGTACATGTTTGAGTAGAATAGGCTGAACGGGAGGAAAGTAGAGAGAGCACCATAAAACAACGCGAAAAACAGGACTGAAAACAGATGAGAGAAAAACAAAAACTTCATACACACGAACAAATAAACTCAATAACATTAAACGAGAAATTGGTCAATTCCTCTGTCAGAGATTTCAACCAAAAACGGTGATATCATCATCATCATCACTTTCAACATTGAGCTGTAACCATGGATACTATGGATCGGGCTGCTGCTGATTAGGAAATTGGTCCACGCAGTTTCAGAAGGACAAAAAAAGTACGAATTAAAGGCGAACAAAAAGAGGACAGAAAATGGATATACAAAATGAGTCCAGTTTCACGAAGCGAGGGAGTCCAAAAATCTGTGGATGCAAGCTCGTCGCTGACCACGATACACTGACAGGTACCCACCAACCTTAATCAGCGGGATGGTCAGGGTTTTTATAGCGCGTGGCCATGTCATCGCCTGGCCGCCTTGCGGTTTCCCATAACCGTCAGTAGCCACACTGAACAAAGCGCAGTGTAGTAGACGCTTCATCGGTGTACGAAGTACACGACCCAACCACTGAAGACTGTAAATACTCTCTGTCTCGACTATCGATGGCGAATTTGCACACTTAAACAAGTGTCTGCAGACTGTCACGTTGAAGCACATGCGTTATGTGTACCACTAAAAACTAGGTGCATTAAAGCCTAAGGACAATGACATGCAACTTAACCTACATCAGCAGATAGCTGCTGAATTAGTTGAAGGATATTGCGGCTAAATATAGGCCAGGCAGCGGGACAATGAAAAAAGCAGGGTTAAAACAGTTCAATGTAACTATCCTATAATAATCAGAAGTGGATATCCCTGGTAAGTAGAATCATGGACAGAGCTACAACATGTGAACAATATCACATATTATGTACTTTAAAAAATTTTGTATCCGTATCGAGTTCGCCAACTGTTCATTCTATGAAGAAGTCAAGAAAACCTGTCGGGGGAATTTCCAATTCCCAGAGCATACCCTTTTTACTGGCCTTGCAAAATGCCCCGCACTTTGCTGTTTGAAGTGGCCTACACAGTCGGCACGGTCAATGTTACTTTGCCCCTCACGAGCGTTCGTGCTAATTTCTGGCACCCCACCTACACGCACGTCTTTTAGTTGGGACATCACTGCACTGTTTGGATTTTTGTTTGGACCACCTTCTGACCTTGTCTTCTGATTGATCGCAAAACCCCTCATAAATACGGACCAGTTTGTTCGGACTGGGTGAGATGAGAATAGCTCTGTCTGAGGGTCGGTCTTCTGCCTGTGTTCATGCGTTAGTCTCTGGTGGTGGTTGGGTAGGCTGGGCAGTTACGAAATAATCGCGTACATTCTACGGTCCATTGCGCATCGTTGCTGATCGTCGTTTCGTTATCCACTGTTTCATTAACCGGTATTCCGTTGTATGTTTACACGCTGTAGGCCGTAGATCCAGTTACAACAAAACCCGATTAAGAAAACCAGGCCTTTCAGGAAAAAATGAAATCACGCGTCGTCAGATCAGGACAGGCTGTTTGAAATCCACAGGTTGGCTTGTTAATTAACGCTGCAACCCTACAGTGATTCAGTAGTTACATATACAGGCGCGTAATGCGGCAGATTAAACGGATAGATTGACCTCCATGTGACAGAGAAATGGAGAATGTGTCCCACGGAGTGCACTACTTCTGGTGGTCCAGCATGTAAACAGGATCTTAATTCACTTGCACAACAGAGCAGCTTCGTAACAGCAGTTGCGCACTCGCCTCCATAACGGTCTGGTTATTTTCGCTTGGAAACAGCACAGATGAATAAGATGACATTTGCAAAGGCGGTCGTCGCTGATTAACTTTAGTAAGAAAGACACTCCAAACTAGAACAACACAGAAAATTGCCACAAACTGTTACTACCGCTGTCCCGGATAACCGTATCTTCAACTTAACCAACACAACATGAGCCATTGCTCACAACCGAAACTTCACAATTGAAACTTCGATTACAACACTCCTGAGGAAGGCCACCCGAGGTGGTTGAAACGTAGAGTATTACAACTTGCTCGTAACGTTGTGTTATTCCCAATCCGTTTATCAAGTTGACAACCGTTTAACAGCGATAAATCCGTCATTCAAATAAAAACAGATAACAAGTCAAACAAACAATACTTAGTTCACTCGAGCAAGCACAATTATGGCAATGGAGTAGCTGGTTGCACAGGGTGTGTCAAAGTTTACAGACGAGTGTTACTGGGTAAGAGTGAACATGTCGAAATGACGGATGATGATCGTATACATCAAGATGAGCGTGGCCCCAGTTACTGAACGACTGCGAATCAAGAGGTTCCGGAAGGGCAGTCTCCAGGTGAAGCTCTAATTGATCGCAGATACTGAATGCCAAGTGATCCACTAAACTCTTCTGATCCACTGGAGCCTAGCCGGAATTTTCCAGAGGAATAACAGTTCAACAGAAGGCATGGGACTCGAATCCATTCATTAGAATTGGACCTACTGATACTGGCCTGAACACGATCACAGGACAGAGATTGTACGGATACCTGAACGTGTTACAGGATGCTCAAGTTGGCCTACATATCTGGACACGGTGGGTCAATCAGGTTGGACATTTGCGGAACAAACGGACCATGAAGAAAATCGGAGTGTAACTGGGATAGTTGACGGATACCGCCAAAGACCAAGAGACACACCAGAGATGCAGAACGTTGAGGTTTCACGGAGGTGAACAAGTGCTGTGAACAATCCGCAGATCTAGCCGTGTAAGGACCGCTGTAATCCCACATTAAGTTAAACCTCATTCAGGCATGTACGATCAACAAGCTCAAAGGGGGGGTGTTAGAATACGCATCTTCCAACGCCGATCGAACCGGTTTTGGAAGTACCTCCATGTTTGAGATGATACAAACCTACGGGTGGAATTAAAAGTGAGCTGTTTGAAGTGAAGTTGGACTGCTTCGGTTCACACCTTTTGAAACAGATGCAGCATCCGATAAGTGATTCAGTACTGTTCTAATCAGTCAATCAGATTGTAATTGTGTGTGGTTCAGTTTTCTCAACTGTTTTTTGTCAGGTGTTTCTTAATGTCCATATACGTTCGAACGGCATGATTGCTGTACACGGCTGTCGTGTCTGATTGGCTCTTTTCTGACTGCCTTATACAGCAATTGTCTGTCAGACATATCCGGAGTCTCACTGATGGTTCTCACGTCTTCTCCTGGGGTTAGATATCCAGCCGTACGAGTGAGAGCATGATTGCGACAGGAACGATCTAATACGAATATGCCAACCAACAGATTGCCATGAAAGGCATTAACAAACAACCAGATGGTTTGCATGTATGTGCTTATCATGATGAGCTACAATAAGCTCTGCAACCAGATACCAGATTTACTGTTCGTGAGTTAAGTTGCGAGGTCACAAATACATGCCGTAAAAATTCAAAGTTGCGTACGATGTTTCTCAGTTTTGACCACATTGTCGAGCCGCGTTGTTCTATTTCACGGAAGGTTGTGCGCGACGCGGTACTAGGTTCAGGTCAGTCGTAATAAGAGCCTTCGCCAACTGCTGTGATGAATCGCGAGGAACAGGTCCAACGTTTGTCTTTAGTCCACTCAGAACTGAGCGTATGCTGTGGATTACCACGTCCCAGTGATGCAGGTTTCGGTGGCCGCGGTAAGCCGCAATTTGTGCACATACCCAAAAACAACACTGTACCTGCGTGGGTTGATTACACTGAAGTCCGTCGCACGATTCGTAACGGTTTACCACATCGGAGGGGAGCGAATGAGCCGAATCACCTTCCATGCTCAACACGGAAGCATGGGGTCAAGGATATTGAGTTTTGGCGTAGGCATGTTTTTTTAACCAGAACTCCCGAGCAAGCATCGCAATGACGAAACAGATGATCAACAATACCAGTACCGTTTGGGTCAAAGTTGCATGTATTGATAACCAACATCTCGCCGGGAGTCCTGCTCTGAGAATTCAATAAGAATTAATGGCATGATAAACAAGGCAAGTTGCTTGGTCCACACCCTCTTCTGTTGAATCCCCTCCCGTCACTCATCGTCTCTCGGCACGGTCTACGATGTGCTGATCCAAAAGCTAGAAAAATGATTAAACCTACTCAATTTGAACATACCCCATCGGTACTCTTTTGAATTTGCGTCGCTGAAGCTGCCAAACTTTTGACCCATTTTAAGATGCTCCATTATTCATCTGCTGTTTAGTTACTTCTTAATCTGCAATCACGTCTTGGATCGTCTTGCGAGACATCAACCAATGTGGCCACGGGGCTCTGCGCATCACAGTTTTGGAAGCCTCCCAAGAATGTTCACTTTACCACCCACTGATACTCGTTATCTCAGTCAGAGATGTCGATTCACATCACCAATTAGTCTGAATTTGTGGCTCACTTACTGATTCTAGGGTCAGTCACGTGCCAAATACCGTATGCAATGTATCAAGGATGCAGTCGATTGCGGTGCACGGAGGGGGTGTTGATATCACACCAACTGACTGAGCCGGCCTGATTCCTAAAGGCTCATTGTAGCTCAGTCGCGATCTACTACAGCGCTGGCCGCATGGCGAACTGGTACTTATTATTAATGAGTAGTATGGCAGATTTATGAATTTAGATGAAACCCAACTGTGAAAAGTCACGGTTTCGGCTGGATTCGAACCAGCGACAGACACAGCATGCCTCAACGCGGCAAGCGCTCTACCAGCTGAGCTACGAAGCCACACCGGGAGCTCGGAAATTTCACANGCTTGCCGCGTTGAGGCATGCTGTGTCTGTCGCTGGTTCGAATCCAGCCAAAGCCGTGACTTGTTAGGCTTCAAGTCACCACCGTAAGACCTTGTGAGATCAGAAAAACTAATGACTGCTGAATACACTATAAACATTACAGGCCGCTTAAATTCAATCAATTCAGTCGCCTTTCACCTGGAATGATTACACTTCCCTTCTCCTTTCTTATGGCAGAGTGAAGAACCGCCTTATGATTCAATTTAACAACCTTTAGAAAAAGGATGTGAAACAACATGCGATAGTTACAGAGACATTTACGATGTTTCCATTGCGCCCAAGGTACTCAGCAGTCGCGTTCAGATAGGAACACACGCCACCTTCAATCAGCCGTTTCTGCTGCGACTGGTGGCAGCGGCGAAATCCCCCGATTAGGATGATGAACCTTTAAGGTAACAATAAGTATGATGGCCGTCCTGTGGACTAGATTACAAAACCAGACGTTTTTGGCGGGACTTCCAATGACCTGAGAGACATCAAACGACTCTTCCACTTGTCGTGACATCACAACTTAGTAGACTACACACGATCAGATATCGACGATAGGCTGTACAACTACATGTTATGATTTAACCACTACGATTCTACCCATTTGTCTAAAATTAATTCCACAATCGAAAGACAAATGCTAGGAGTGTGAGTAAGGAAATGTTTGGCCCATCCAGTCAGTTCTGATCAGTCAGGTGGTAAGTTGGTTTGCAGGTGAGACTCATGACTCTTGGAAACAACGGAGACAGTAATGGTAAGTTGCGTTAAACAGACAAACAGTTATTGAGAACACAGGGCAGAGTAGTTTTAATAAGAATAAATATTACAGCACTAAACGAAGGCATGCAAAAGGAATCAATTACTGGATAGGAAACCAAGTAAACACTTTGGCATAAACAAGGCTGAAGAAAGCAAAAGAAATGTCGTATATATATACAGAGAGAGAGAGAATGAGAGAGGTCAAGAAAAAATCCAGTGGTAACTCACTCGCAGCGTTTGGTCTTCTGGAATGGAAGTCACCTGCAGCACTAAATTGAAAAACTGATCCACAAGATGTACAAAGGAACTCCCATCCACAACTAGGTGGAATTCATCATCATCAACACGTGCATCCGCTCCACAAGCCTGCTCAAGCTCGAGTTGCTGGGTTGCGAACGAAAAAATAGAAATTTGTAATGGATTGAGAGGGGAAATGGCAAGACTACGTGAAGCGAGCATTAATAGCCTACTAATGGCTTTTTCGTATTCGTATAGAGTCAGATGAGCATATCTCTTACATACATGGAGCGAATTGGATTCAGCTGCTCCGTGGAAACTATTTTGGTGCCTTACAGTACCAAGGAACGCCTTGTAGAGAGTTACTGCGGAACTTGAATGCAAATCACTCCCTAACCGAGGAATGACGAAGATGGGAAACGAAATTCTTTGTCCACAGACATTTGAACAAAAAATCTGGGCATCGATTGTACTCGTCCCAGGGAAGAAAACTGTAGGCTTCTACACAATATGTGCTACACCAGGTTAACAACAAAGCCACGCTGAAAGCACATTAACTATGCGTCTAGATCAGATTATTCGGTCATTTCCAGCAAACTAGTGAGGACTATGACTGCTCAGACAAGAAACCATCAGATCTAACCAAATGTTACTAACGGTTTTGGCTGTGGGGATCTCAGATATTCGAAATATGTTCAGGCACTCTAATAGATATGTATAAGTTTCACTTGAGCAAATAATGAGAAAACTTGTAGTGATAAAGAAACGTATACCTAATGAACCGATAAGGTGAGTGCAGTTTTACACGTGTACGAAAATGGTGATTTGAGCCGGATAGGAGGATAAGGTCAACTAGTATAACATGTTCCACAGACTCTTCGAAGCATCATACTGCATACCAGAAATGGAAAGCGGACAGCTAGTTCATATGATCTGTGGGAAATGACCGAGAGTAGAATACCAAGCTGTTTACTTCATAAAAAATTCGACACGATATCACGCATTCCTGGTTAAAAACTACTGATCACTTATGCCACAACGAATTCAAAACAACACATAATGGAGTTAACACAGGCGGACTCACCCGTGAACGAACAATGATTGCAAAAGCGCCATAAATTTTGGAAAATATCATCTTCACTGCTTTGTCATCGAGGTAGCCATCGTGCGACTGATTCAGTCCGGACGCTAGAGAACTATGTAAAATGGAGTTCAACAGTCGTAGGTATGGATGATAAACAGTAGGATAGTGGAAATCACTGGATTTCAAATACGTTTTCACTGATTCTTGATAGACCGGGCAAATAAGCAGATCACGGTAGCAGCGTGCAAGAGCCATCAGCACGCTGTAGCCCAAACTGATATTCAACTCAGAGAAATCGTGCTCCATATTCGCGCTAGAGTTGAGAATTTGAATCAGGCTATCAAGAAGAGGAAGGGTGAACTGCGAAAGAAGAATATTCAAAAGGTTAACAGAATTTATAGGACAGCAGTGAACAGCAAACACGCTGAGCTGTTTTTAAAAACCGAGAAACTGAGCGGACCACAACACACACTATATCACACTTAATAACTTACAGAGCCGAGTGGGAACCTAGTGGGCATGGCATTAGCTGTAATTGCCCCAATGCTCCAGCCCCGGTTCGGCAAACATGGTCGTACGCTTCCCATACGTGGCACTGTAAGGTAACACGCGTTCGACAAAAAATAACTTCCCTCTGTGCACAGACACATAGAAGCGATACAGTGGGGATAGTTAGCACAATACTCAGTCAAATTGGAACAATATGCGAGCCACAGTCCGCTGAAAGGTTGGGTAAACAGCAAATAGGAGCAGTGGTCACCGGACGGAAGTGGATTCGAGGGTACAACTGGGTTGACAATGATGCCGGGAGGTGGGCAGCTACCAGGAATAAGGTATGGCCAAACACTGAATGTGCACGTATGCTTGCACAGATACATCTGATTACGCTAAAGTGGGTACAGTTTTAACACAGTGGGAAGGCCATATGATTGAACTGACAAGCTATTCACAAAAACAGCCGTGCCGCCTACTAAGTAAGCCCACAGTGACTGAAATCAAGCGACGCTTACGTTGCATTACGTATGTTTCCTGTTAAAAATCGCATCCAGTGTCACTCCGGGTATGTAGAACAGTAAAACATGTGGATTAGGATTGTTACAATCAGTCAAGGCAGAACAGTCAAGTTATACAATGGGATAAGCAAACTCTATAGAAAGCGAATCATATACTGTCAAAAGTTTGGAGAGGATTAACTTAGTTCCACAGGTGGACAGGTTCCTAACGATTTCAACTCCAACGCCGCATGACGCCAGAAACCGTGCAGCTGAAACTGGGTATGAAGTCGAAATGGCCCAGAAGAATGATTAATGCTTGTCACGCTTAAGTCAACTGGCTGTCTGGCAGTCAACCAATCCAAGTTGTTGGCTGCAATACGGATGGAGAGAATCGAAGTAATGTGGGACTACAAGTCAGCCTCAGTTTTGATACGCACTTTGATATGTCGGCTGATAACGACCTGATTGGCAGTCTGACTCTGAATAAAAACACTCTAAATACCCAACCTTCAGAAAGGTGAAATTGAAACGAACATGTGTCAACCTTCGTTATCAGTGATGCAATTGACACCACCAGATAATTATTGGACAGCAAAGAGAGAGCAGAGCCTTAGCAGCAAAAGTCCCTACAGATAAGAGATTCCACAAATGTGTCGCTGTACTGAATTTATGACCCGATAAAAGTATATGTGCACCTGTTTGGAACATAGTACAAGCATCAGTTTAGTTTGCTGGCACAATTTCAAATTGCACCAATACAACCGGTGGTAAACACGTTTGCTAAATCAAAGAAGACTCAACCACATAAGATCACGTGTATAAAAGTGCACTGCCCCCTAAAAATTACAGTTCAACCCGACATCGAACAAATCTCACTAAAACCATGGTCCTGGGTACATAACAGATGATTCAGTTATCGTGTGGGACACGCGATTTCGTACTTTCAACCGTTTGTTAAACCGCCTAACGTATAGCTGACAACTTCACTAAACCGCACAAGAACTGCGTACGTCGAGCAGTTAACGAAAAACATATCGCAAGTATACTTAAAGGCTGTGTTCGGTTACTGTGACAGCGAGAAAACACTGAACGCTACAACAGTTCAATACGAGGTTTCTGTTTGTCTACCAGGTTTTCAGTGGTAACGTTTTATCAGGATATGAACCACAAGAGTTTCTGCCAGATGATAAATGCCTGTCATTCGTGCACTGTGACCAGCTAAATGTATCCCAAGTAGCTTAAAAAGCGAGCAAATTGACAGTGGGGGAAGTGTCGCGAAAAACTACACGGGTGAGGATCACAACGTCGGAAATTTCCATTGCTCTCGTTCACTACACAAAAAAGGAAAATATCCGGTCGGCATAGGTTCGAACATACACCAGACAACTAGAAAATGAATTGCAATGTAAAAATCAACGCAGCTGAACGCCTCCTAATACCGCCATTGCATACTGGTAAAAAACAGTGAGAAGTATGTGCAATGCCGAGTGAGTTCACGTTCGATGTTTCACCAACAACCCAGAAATGAACCTCCCAATGTACAATGGCAAAAACCCCTAGCGCAAAAAACGGTAAAATGCTAAAGTGCAGAAAACAGGTTGGTTCAGAATGGCCAATCGAGCTGTGAACTGCCACAAGCAATACAACGGCCTCCAACCTGACCAGATGGTGCTGTGGCTCGCACCGCCGCTCACCCCAATAGCGACGTGGAATGTCCTAGAGAAAAAAAATTGCTAAGGTTAAAACTGAATAAGAGGTGATTTAGCAAAAGAACCAGATGTGGTACGAATACAGGTAGGCCATCGATTGTGGCATACTGCCATCTCGGATAGCGTTTTGTAACCAGTGATTTGAGTGGTCACGAGGACCCCAGCCAGATAGGCGACACCTGACCCCCTTACTCAATGAACTACCCAGTGTTCATATTTCATCACCACTTCGTTGCGTGACCACCACGCGGTTATACCCAACTGTTGTAGGTCTCAGGATATGATGTCCAGCACAGTAAACCTTTAACTGGCATGCGGAGTACGCGAAAGTACCACCGCAGGTTGTGCAGCGTGATTAGTTGACCGATTAATTGTGCATCCCGAGCATTCTGGAATACGCGACTGCGAACGGTCGTGTTGCTCACGCGATCAGTACACTTAATTGGGACTAATTAGCGGAGGCGACGATGGTCAAACACATCAAATCTATTGACGTCCTCGTTGCGAACAGGCCACGTTTCCGGACCATGGAGAAAAATAGAACGCACCCACGCAGTACACACCCTTCCTCTCAAAGACGGCCCGACGTCTTTTCGATGGTACAGATGACGCAGCTTGATAAGGACAATCCATACTGTTGTGTCTACTGGTGCGGTAAAACGACGCTGGGAAAACCAGTACTGTATTGACAGTCGCAAGCGCGACAGTGAACAAGCATGTCAATGAACCAACGCGCAAGCAGTGGACTTCTGGCCGCGGTAAACGATTGGTAGTTACACAACAACGTATGATAAAGCAACCAATCATGAGCATGATTCGGCAAGCGTTAACACATGTCAATCGATCAGTTTGATCGGGCGGAACAAAGCCGGTGGTAATGAATGTAAAACAGTTCTCCCGAGATGTCACATACCTCCGCCATCCTTGTTGATATCTCATCAGCAATATTACAGGTTGACGAACTAGCGCTGCCTGAGTGTGTCAAACTGTCCAGATTCTCAGACGGATTGCTTGCAATGAAGAGGGCAAGAGTGGGAATGCCCCAGTCTTGACACAATCCTTTGGGGGCGTGAATCGCCTTCCATACAAACTAGCCTGGTCATTCACATTATTCGGCATGATCTACATGTCTTCAGCTGAAGGGCTAAGTATGACAATATCATTCGCATACCTCTTTTCGGTCACCCTAGTTCCGGGAAGAAGCTCAACACCAAGCTCACTGGACTCCTCAAGCGCACCTTCCGGAACGTCATCCATGACAAAAATGAAAACGAAGGGAGAATCGGACACGCCTTATGAACACCACTAGAGACGATGAACTCCCAAAACAGTTGTCCATAAACTCTCACCGTGCTTGCAGAGTGCGCACGCAGTGTGCCCAACAGATTCACATATTTCCCTGGTACTCACTTGCGAAGAAAGAGGTTTCAAGGAGATCACGAACAGCCGAATCGAAAGCAGCCTCCAGGTCTAAGAACACCACGACTGTCGGCTGCCTATACAAGTGACGATGATCTGAACCTTAAGGTGAAAATATGATCAACGTACCTCTACCGGGTCGGAGTCCAGCCTGTTCCTCACGTATCTGACTTTCTCTGGGTTGAATGAACCAACGTAAAATGAGGCCAATTAGTAACCTGGATGCAACAGACACTAGACTGACCCCTCTGAGGTCGTCACATAAACTCCAGACCCTCCTTTTGTGAACGAGGTCACTGTTGATAGGCACAATCACGGAGTACCTCTTCAGATTCGCAAATCGTCTGAAGGAATCTCGTCAGTTCTGAAATCAACCTCTCCCCACCATCCTTGAAAATGGTCCAGGAACCTTGTTACGCTTCAGTAACTTAAGCTTCAGGGTGACTTCTGTTTCAGATGGGAGGCCATCCGGAACGCAATATCTGACCATTCAGGTCACGTCGCCTAAGTGATCTCGTTGAGGCCATCCGATCTGTTCTTCAAAATGTTCAGCTGACCTGTTGAGTCCGCGCGATTGGCTGGTGATAGGTGAACCACCTTCTTCACATGTGTTCTCACACCAACCTGATGTTCAATACAACTAATGNCGGGATATTCTATATAGCAGCAAGTACAACTATTCGCGCGAGAGTTACATATCACCAAAACACAATGACACCAATACAAACGTATATATAACACGTAATTAGCAGCGTGACATATATAAACGAATAATGAGCTAGATAACCAAGTGTTTGAACTTATCAAAATCCGACTGGCTCTGTACACATGATTGCTGCAGATCACTGCTTGAATGTACGGAGACTTGCAGGGGAGTTTCAGAGAGCAGGGTTGATGTCAGTGTAATCCTTGACTCGTAATTCCTTTGCTGTGTGAGCCAGTACGAGCCTCGGAGCCAGAATCCTTTCGGTGCCACTGCATGCCACTTAGTTCACGTCCTCCAGTACAGGCGCGACGCTGTTGTGTCTGGTGTCTCAAACCTCTAATTGTTTTAACGTGGGAGGGCCTGGCGGCTTTTGGTTTGATAGTGAACATAACCAATGTCAGGTCCACCGTGAGTGAGATAATTTGTGCATGTGTGTGGAGTGGGAGGGGGTGAGAGAGGATTGTACGGGCACCTGCGGTGTCGGCATGATTGGGATGGTCCACCGTGCCGGGTGCATCACGAATGAACATGTCTGTTTCACGAGGTCACTTTGCGTTTCGGATTGTAGGGTGAAAAGGTCACGAGACATCAAGCCACGTTGAGGTAGCACATACGAAGTGTCGGTGCGGTTATTAGCGCGGACAAACCGATTGTGTGAATTATAAATGTCCTGTCCAAAGTGACACCTACACTACTCGGTCTGCAAAGTTACTTGCCTGGAACTCCAGAAACAACTACGACAGGGTCACGAGGCCTGGTGGACACTACGCGTTACCAAGATGGAACGAGCCGCTGCCTCCAGGAGCTCTCAAAAGGTTTCCTATCTCATTCGGGCAATTGGTTGCCAGGTTTGGGTGAGGTGGTCTTCGAAGTCACTGTTAAGCCTATCTGTAACCTGCAACGGCTCTTTAGACCCTGGGTTAAGCACTCCCAACAGCAATCCAGCTGGCCACCCACGCCATCGACTAGGTCTTCTGCCTGTTCTCATTGGTCTGTTAACATTTCTTTCGTAACTTCAAGTCTCTCTTGAGGTTAATTTTCTGAAACGTTACAATGTTCCCGGACCAGTCGAACTCTCTCCTGTACTGTTTGTAAATCGGGGCCCAGCCTGAGTTGAAGAGCTGACGGTCCTGCTCTGGATCGATGAATTCGTTTCATATATCCATGGTTTGGCTAGCATCGTCTCCATTTTCGAAAAGAGCTCACTCACTTCATGTGCAAATTGCAGAGTGATTAGCCGGATTTACATTGTGCCAAAGTTGCTTGTAGCCGTTGTATTTCGTAGACCAAGCGAGACGCGCGAACAACATATCCGTGGGGTGCAAGCTGTGTTTCGCCCTGACCGTGGCGACATTGACCGCATCTTGACGCACTACCAGATTCTTTTACTCCTCCATTCTTACAAAATACCAACAGTTGTCTTTGGGGACACCAGAGTTGCAGCGGATCTAGGGGTGATTGTTCAGGGTTCCCAGGCTACTTAACATGGGGTCCCGTTCAATCGACAGAGACAGCCATCAAAGCCGTTGTGTTATACACCAATGTCAAATCATTAACTGACAACCACACTGCCTTTTCCGACGCTTTTGGGTTCCGCAAACGAGGTTTGATGGGTCAAGCAAAATCAGTGGAGAGAGATCGCTGTAGTTATGAGGAAGTTCAGATTAACATCACGGAGTTTTTCGTGTCCCGTAGTCTCGTGGCAATTCCAACATGCATAAACAGCCGTACACAAGCAGCCGCTGACAGACAGAGACAATCGACGAAAACAGTTGTGTCGTGAAATGTGTTATCGACGTTCTTGGGGTAAGCACATGATTTATGACAGTCGTAGTGGTACCGCTCGTTTGCTTTCTACTCTTTTCGTCTCACAAACACACTGTATCTATTACGAATCTCTTGTACTCTCTCTAGTACTGTCGTCGTTTTCGGTGATCCTGTGGCTGTATTGTGCATGCAATGCCGAATTCACGAATTAAGTTGACTTGATCAGGCGAGATCCGTAAAGAACTTCTTGCATTCAAAACACATTAGTTTACGCAGATACGGGGCTTGCCTCTTTTCTGTTGCGCACCAACTACGGTACGTTTTTCTCACTTCCTACTCTTGCTGTTCGCTGCTGCAATAAATTTGTTGAGATGCTGCTCTTTATAAGACATATTTTTATCTCCTTCTGCAGAACGAACGAACAATTTCAACAGCAAGCTCTTTCGCAGTTAGCGAAAGATGTTTCGCTGACCAGTCGTCCCGCTCTCATTGTCCGCGATACAAACAGCGTCACTTCGAACTCATCCCACGTCGGCAGCGTCTCGTTGGGGTTCCCCTCCCTAAACGCGCTGATTGATATGCAGACTGCCGAGATTGGTGAATTCGAGCTGAGAGCACTCGAGGTGCTCAATCCACTGCAGTCTCAGGTAGACCGAAAATTTGTGCTTCGCTACCGCCCATTTTTGTCTGCGTGCGTGTTTCAATGTTACCGATCTTCTAAGGTGCTATTTGCAGCAGACCGAATGAGTCAGTGTCGTTCTGCCTTGGTGGCAGTCACCACTGGTCACCTAAGCTGGCAAAAATACAACTCCCGACCTCTAAAGGATTCATGTTTATGCCTCCTGTTAATAGTAGTGCACAACTCCTCCCGAACAACCCACCACCGCACAGGATTAGAAAATAGATTGGAGATCGCGCAGTGGCGTACATTTTTAATTTTTTTTAATCCGTGGATTTTATGTAGCTGTCGATCCGGTTGTTATCACCAACACTCCTTCTTTGCGAACTAGGTTAGCTCATGTGCGGTATTTGCACAAAAGTCTACCCAATTTTTCTTGGTGCTCACTCAGAACGCCATTCCACTGTTGGTTTCCTCCTTGTTTGAGCTCATCAAGTAAGGTTAAGTTGAACAGGGTTTGAACCGGCAAACTTTCCCATTACGAGTCGAGATTCCTATCTGTTCTACCAGCACTTCTGGTTGCACCACTTGTGACTGATCGATGGACAATTTTCGTATAAACTCACTGTTTGCACTGTTGTACTATATTCACCATTTTTGCCCCTTTAGCCACAGTCACGACAAATTAGTAGTTCCATACAGTCCATACAGTCAGTTTGTGAACAAAATCTATCCTTGTCTACAGAAAATGAAAATAGACAATCTTGTGCATAAGAAGAGATTAAGAATAGTGCAAACTTTGTGGTGGTTTAGATTTACCAAATCAGTGTATACCCATTTGGGCCTTTGTTCTCCACATCTTTTTATCGTCTATCGTTTCTCTCGCTATACATTTATATGCACTTGTTTTATTTCACCTTATCCAGATGCTCACACGCAGCAAATTAGATGAGCCACTCCACCACGGTCGTCGATACGGGATTCCACGTTTGCTTTCCGGGATCGGAGATCCGCATCGTCGAGAGCTGTATGTGAATCTAGTCCACGGTGATTTTTCGAAAGACTCCAAAAGTCAAGAGAATAACGTGGAAGTGGAAGTTAGTTTACGAGACAATTCCGGAAAACCGGTAAGTTTTTCACTTTTTGTCTGTTCTGTACCAATTTAATCAACTGCTTCGCTTACCCCGAGGACCATTTGGTTGCATTTAGACATCTTGTAGGGGTGGTTTATGCAGGAAAACAGCCGGATACTATAAAAATAGATGGGCAAACTTGTGCACCCTCAGTTGTAATTCCCCGATGCATATGGATGGACATTGATGCTTTAGTTGTAGATCACGACAAATAGTTGAAAGAAACATTATTACGTCACACCGATGTGTTTATGGTGTTTTGTTTGGTGATGTCATCAAGACCAATATTGGCACGTATGATCGGCCTGAACCCAGCTGTGATGTGAGAACAGAACGACTCTCGGCAAGTTATAGCTTTACCGTACACGTACTATGCTCGCGTCCTCATTGTCACGCTGCTGTACAGGTTGGTTTCGGTTGCACATCAATTCGTCTACCCCGCGTGATCTTGGGGCAGATAACTGTCTGCATTGTCATGGTCATTCAGTCAGTATTTCTCATCGCTTCCTGAATCTTGTGACTGAATCGTTTTGATCCGATCTGCACCGTTTTTGTGGTGTTCTCATCAGTCGTTACGGAAGCCCTCGACTGAAAACCGTATCGAACGTCTACGTAAATTTCTAGTGAAGGCTGACTGTAGACTATGAACCTTCAAACTTTTTTTAAATTAATTTTGCCTAGTTACACGTTAGTTCCGATTACAGCTTATAATGTTTGACAACATTATCATATTTTTGAGTATGGCCATATAGGTGGACATTGTTTGAATGATATCTTATCTCTCCATTCCTCTTTTTGTGTCCCAAAGTTGATGTGACCATCGCCCAGGAAGTTAAACACCCATATTTTTGTGCATTTCAACCATTGTTGGCTTGGACTCCTGAATATTTTTAAGTAGTTAGCTCCCACTTTTTCGGACGTGTCATTCTTCACTGATAGAAAAATCTTACTTCGATTCCCCGTTCACAATATGGGACGTTAGTTATTTGTCGTATTACATACTACAGATAGTTCCTTACTCTTCAGCTTACTTTTTCGAAGTCAACGCCTCCGGATAGTTCTCACGTCTTGTACAAGTCTACTGTCTATTATCACCGGAATCATCCTCGTTGGTCCGAACTGTTCACCGTCCCGCTCCCACCGTCAGCATCACCCCGTTGGATGCAGCAAAGTTCCAAAAATGATCAGACGATGCAAAACGGTGAATCGCCCAGCGGTTTCTGCATGTCGATGGAACAAACGGTACCCGGAGCGTTAGCGGGTGTACATTTGCGTTTTGTGTGTCGGCACAAATCAAGCAACCTATGTGAGCCCAGTTTAACTTGCGGTTCACTTATACAATGCCTTTGTATCTCTCTGTTAAGACTGCTGCAAACCTGTATCAGATTTCAGTTTATATGGCACTAAAGTGGAATTGGCTCTTTTTTGTTACATAAATTCAGTCGACAAATAAGAAACACTACGAGTGAACATGATACTTATCTCTTATGGGACTGTACCAAGCGTTCACATTAAATAACCAGCTCAACTACTAATAATAACTTACTTTGGATTACCGGAAGGAGGCGATTAGACATACAAAACTTCTAGGTTTGTATTCAAACTGTCAGTTGTAGAGTGCTTTGTGTAGTTTACTACTAACACTATCAGGTTCTCCAGGTCTAGCTATGGAACACGAGTTTGTAAGGGAGAGATTAGGCAGAAAAGTGATGCAGAGTTATATAGAGGAGTCGACGACCTTACGGTTGCAAGCATACTGATACCTGCAACCCTGCTCTGTCAGAGCGTTTCCAACCAGCGGTGTAGATGGTCGCGAACTCCCAACCAGGTAGGTTAGACCTAACAATCTTGCTCAGTGAAGCAGTCAAAGCTTTCATCGTCAGTGACCATGTCCTGGTTTGGCTGCCTTACGCTTTCTTCCAACTCTCAGCGACCGCACTGAGACATGCGTGGTAGAGCGGATGCTCTGCTGGCATTTTGTGATCGCAAAGGACGGCTTATGTGGGAGATGTTTCTATCTGCAAACTCTGCGACATACGTGAAAGTGCACAACCACTAACACAAAAATCGTTTTGTACCGCTGACATACATTCATCTCTGTTGGTAGTAGTAGATTGCCATGCTCTTTGTCGACACGTTCCGTACAGCGCACCTATGCGTTTGTAATCGCCGCTTCCTGCTCCTAGTCTTTCTGACGTTGAGAACTGCCTTTATTTTCTGTTCATTCGAATCCTCTCAAAATACCGATTAGCCACACTGCACATTATACAACGCTTCTGAATTCTTGTCATTCGTTAACGAGTTTTGTCTGATCGACGCATTGGTAACACGAGTCTGTGTATTGATTCTGATTCGTTTAGCCGACATACCGTGCCACTATAGTAATTCACTTTTGTACTCGTTTTGTCTATCCTTTCCGATTCTTCATGTATACCAGGCCCCGTTTGAGATGCACGTACTGATCCTTTCACTTGAACGGAGACTTTCTTGAGCCTGGGTTGCCAACACCTGTGTTCCAGTAGTTTTGATACTCTGTCCGTTGTCCTAGATTAAATATCCTGCCCTTACCAAGTCGTTAAGCTGTTGATGCCTATCGTGCATGCGCATGTGTAACTTCCAGGTTTGGGTTAACTTTTTCTTTCAGCGAATTATTCCCCGGTGAAACTGTTGCACTGTGACCATTTTCTAGTATTCCCTACTGGTAGTCGACGAGACTTGCTGTTCGTCAACTGGAATGGGAGTTTCTTCGGATGCGTCCAGGCACACACTCAGCGGGTTAGCAACACCAGTGGTAGGGTACTTCTGTGCACTAATGATAAAAGTTTAGCAGATTTGATAATGTAGGAGACACTCAGTTGACAAAAACCTTGACTTCGGCTCGATTCGAACCAGCAAAGGAAACATCATGTCCAGACGTTGTCAGTGCACTACCATAATTCACAGTAGGTTGGGTAGGCAGCTGAATTTAAATGTGATGGTTCTAAGCCTCCGGCACGCCTTCGTAGCTCAGCTGGTAGCACACTTGCTGCATCTGCATGGTGTTTCTGTCGGTCGTTCGAATCCAGTCACAATCCCCTTCCGATTGCCTCTTCTTCCTGCTAGAGTATTGTCCCAATGCCTCGTTCACTTGTGTACGCCCCTAACACACACGTTCGTCCAGTATTCATTATTTTCAGTGTCAGTTGTTACTCATTTGTCACCCACATACAGTTGCACTATCCAGTTGTTTTATCAGTTAAACCATCAAGCGCCAAAATTTAAATGGTGCCCAGATATGCTGTGTGGCATGCGTTTGAATTATTATTGTCTTCTCCCACCACGGATGTGGGTTCACTTGCCTCCTGCCAGTATTTAGAGCACAAATCGGACACCATTAATAAATTCGCTTGTTGCTGGTCATCGGAAACACCAGCGACGGACTGTATTGGCACAAGCGAGTTGTGCCTTACTCCGTTGTTTCTTGTAAACTTCAGGTAAAAACGATATTCCCTATTGGATTTCTTCACCAGGAGACCAGACTAGTTTTACGGACTGTTGGCCTCTTTGGTAACACCGTCTGCTGACGTGCTCTGTATTAGCCTTTCCATTCCATATTCAGGATGAACCGATATCCTACGTGGTCCATGCGGCCGGACTTTCTTGGTTGTTGGTATTTCATGTTAAATCTAGTTGCAGGAGCCGTGTAAGTTGTCATCATTCTTGTCTAGTTCAATGTCTTTCTCAACCATGGACTGGAGTAAGTGGGCTGTGCAATTTGAAAACTTGGTCACGCCTATTTGGTTGACGCCACTCTACAAGTGTCAATGATATGTACCTGATCAACAGCTTGTACTGCAGGTCAATAACGACATATGGTGCAGCCAGAAGGTAGGCTCCAAATATCGTCTGAATGTTTTCGGGGGACACAGTGAAAACGGGGCCTCACGGTTTTACTGTCAACTAGTAAGTTTTGACCTCTAACTGTTCGGATCATCATAGACTTCGGCTATATAGTCCGCTCCCTCTGCGATCAGTCACCGAAATTGCCTCTTCCATATCGACTAAGCATTGCTAAGTCTTCCCTTCACTTTCAACACATGTGTTTGTGACCACCCCAAAAGCTCCCATCACTACCTGACTCTGCCAACAAAAAGATGAATCATGGAACGCTTTTTTTGTGAATTATCTAACCTACCGGCTGTGGCACTTCTTCCGCCCGTGTCTTTTCCTCACAGAGAATGCAGTTTGATCTTCGTTCTTCCGTGCTTTTCTCAACAAGCATATATCGATTGCCACTTACTCCATTGTCCTCTGTATTTCGATTACGAGATGGAGAGGGTCCAGTTTCGTCCCTTTCCAACAAAGATGAGAAGGAGCTAGTGGAGAGTTAGACTCAAGTTGTATGAACGACGAAGGACATCCCCGTCTGCTAAGAGTACTCGATGGTATTTGTTCGAGAACAGTCAGGGGTCTCTATGACAACCACAGGAGGACCAGCTTGACGGCTTTCATAATTGGGTTACTAGTATCCACTAGTATTCATCGAGCCACTACAGTTTGGCGGGCGGACAGGGAAGAACAGGCATGGTTACATTGCGCACGAGGTTGTGTTGATTATATTTTCGTACATTGCGCAAATCTGTAGCAACGTCATACTTATCGCCAGGAAACAGTTGCCCGTTTTTCTCAACTATAAAGGTGCACTCGATTTAATGGATTGATCAACATTATTAGAGCCGCTCAAATGCGAACGTCTACAGGAAACGTATATGAGCACACTATCGTCGTTTTATTCCCATATTTCAGTTCAGATTAAGGTTTACGATGAAGAGTCTGACAGTTTCGGCAGCCAGAGCGACATACGCTGAGGCTGCCAACTGTCACCGTTTAACTTACTTTTGGCACAGACGGAGTATTAGAAGATTGTTTGCAGTAATAACAAAATACCAGCGACGACATCTTACCTAGCGAGAGACTGAGTGGTCTTAACTATGCTAACGACAAGGCGTTGATGGCTGTCAGTTCTCAAACAGCAGAGAGGATGCTGGACGTTAGTTCGCGGTCTGCCGCACACTTTGGAATGCCATTAGTGCCCCCAAAATGCGAGACTGCTAAGACCACATAGGTTTAATGTTGAAGAATAAAGTTATGGGGGTTGTTGATCGGTTTATGTACCTAGGAAGTTGCACCTACAACAACGATGGTACAGGAAATGAAATAGAAGCTCGTATCTTCAAGACGATGGGGGTGTTCACTAACCAGGAACACATCTGATGACAGAGGGGTAACCCTCTGACGCGTAAGGGCAGTGTAAATAGGGCGACTGTGAGGGATGAATTACTTTGTAACTGCGAAACTCGGCAACACAAAGTGGAAGACGTGAACTGTCTTTAAATATCTGCGATTGATCATTCGCGTCAAGTGGCACCAACGAGTAAGCAACTAACAGGTTAGGAAGCAGACATACGACAGTGAGTGCCCAGAGAGATCATCTGTTCGGTTTTCAAACATACAAAGACAGACGACTGGGTCACGTGCCAAGAAAGCTCAGCTAATCGATAGCCAAATCGAGCAATTCCCGCTGCGACACACTGGCGTAAAGTACGAAGTGGGCAAGTTAAACCATTCACCAAGGTGTTAGTCAATGTTGATTTGATTCTTCTTCCGAGCTCTCGGCTTGGGATCCACACAGTCAGTGGCTGGAGTCTTTAGGTGGAATGGTGGCCAATGTGGCTCAGCAGCATGAATGCTGTCGTCGTTTGACAGAGATATCTGTGAAATACACGCAACCAACGACGCAGGGCAGTGAAATTCGCAAAAACGTCGTATTGCTGGTGGCTGGTTTGTTTTGCAAAGTATGGGCACTTCGATGTTGAATGTTTGAGTTTAGAAATGGTTGCTTTTTGCAACCCAAACTACCGATGTGGTTGTTGATGATGACGATGTGGATGTTTTATCGGTTGCTCAGAGACCATTTGCTAAGAAACAGTGTTCAAATGAAAATAACCAAGCGGGTTTACAAAACACTTAACAAACAGTACTGGCAATCAAACCATACAAATATGTCGCAAAGAGGGATGTTCAAAGGTACACTGTATATACGATACAAGTGGATTTCTATCGCTCCAACTGAGTTTACGAGCGAGCGCCAATACTAACAATTAGGGCTGAAATTAAACGCAAACTTGAGGAGGGTTTCCGCCTGGACCGTGAGGACTAACTGGGATAGATTGTGGAAAGAGAGCGGATAATGTTATCAGGAAACAGCCGAGTGCCGTTTAACCTAATTCGTGGCAGCAACGAAAGTCGAGAAAGTAGTAGTGAGATAATATGAAAAAATGACCCTGGAATTCACAGCTTATCGTGGCGACTTGAGAGATCAACAATTCAACTATCCCAAGCCAGCTAATCTAGCATTGGACAACAGAGACTGTGGGGACAGTTAGAACAATCCTGACAGTAATCCGTCGCGAAACTAAGTGGCAGTAGAGCGCATATTTTTGGGAAAAGTAAAGAGGATAGGAACCAGCATGATTCCAAACGGGTCTTGAAGGAATTACGAAAAAGGTCATTAGCGACAGACAGTGGAGGATCGCCGAAATCGACAGTCGTGCTACCTGTGGGCCTAAATTTGGCTTTACTTCGGCTGTTCCACGTGTCTCCTGGGGACGCATACGTCGTAGAATAATTCGAGCAAACTCACTGTACACGCAGTCTTGGGAAGAGTATACATTTACAGACATCTATCCCGAACGTCCTCTACTTCAGGTAGTGCTCCACATGCTTATCCGGCTCCTACTTCTCATCCGAATGTATGGGATATATGGTATTTCGGAGGGAGCACTCAGAGGTCTCCGGGATCTTTGCATACAAGTAGACCGTGCTGAATCGATTGGATGGTGTGACTGTCCTGTATAATGCGGCTGTTTTCGCTCACGAAATGGGCCGATCAAAATGCTTATCTGAATACTAAGGCTGCAGTCAAGTGTGGGTGCTTTCAATTTGAGTTAATGGAAATCCTAGCACTTCGGACTAAAGTTTTAGGTGTTGTTGCAAGATTGGGTTGGCCATGGTATTATCTTTGTCATTGCAGGCAACCACCCTGAGACTTTTTCGCTTCGCCTGTCTCGGTGGTGTCACCTCATCAGCTTGCAATATAGCTAACGCGATGTCCGTTAGAACGGCGAAGATACATGACGCATTCACAAGTCCTCGTCATCTATATAATCACAAAGTCATTGATGATTAGATGGAAGGTATGCGATCCGGGCGTACGCTCAGCTTTGCCCTACGGGTCGGAGAGCTGGTCCATTCATGTGGAAGGTGTACGTAAGGTTTGGTAGTTGAGCCTTATAGCCTGCGCCAGTTAGCCAGCAACAAATCAGCTGATTTGCGCGAGCACTATGGGAACCTGCAGGTTCGTGTTTGAGAGCCGATTTATTGAATTCGCACAGTTTAAGTTGGTTGGGTCACGTACTCCGTGGCCGCCTCATCGCGAACTGTTTACTGTGGCAACTGATGGTTGGAAGAGACCGCTAGGTGGCAGGAGCAGAAGCGGTCGAAGTCTACGAAGGCGATGACTACCTAGTAAGCGAGATGGGTAGTTTTCGCTTGGGTGGAAATTTCGCCACCACTTACACTGCTAGTTCCCGACCTATACTGCTAACTTGGCGAAGTGGTCGGGCTTGTGTGCTCTTTTGACCCGGCGGGCTATGCTGACTAGGACTCCGGTCCTTCCAGATGCAACCTTGTCAGACAGGCCAAAGGGGAGCAGTCGGACGAAAAGCAGTTACACTCATAGGTTTTTGTGTGTGGCACTAATGACCGCGTAGGAGTACTTAGGTAATGAGACACGATCCTATGGGCATACAGCAGAACTATTTTTATAGTTGCGGCACTGCTGTCTTCCGTATCAGGAAGAAGGGGGTTAGAAAAGGTACCCTCAAACAAAGAGCACTCCGATCGCCCAACGGTTGACCNTTCAAGACTGGGCCACTTCCACTCCTACTTTCTTTATTACAGGTAATCAGCTTGAGACTGTGGACAGTTTCACATACTTGGGTAGCACTATCTCGTCAGCCTGTAATATTGCTGATCAGATATCAGTGAGGATAGCAAAGGCACGAGTTGCCTTTGCCAAACTGCGTCATCTGTGGCGTCGCAAAGACGTTCGGTTGTCGCTGAAAGGGAGGGTATATAATGCCTGTGTGCATTCCATTTTGCTGTATGGTTCAGAAACGTGGCCTGTTTACATGGAAGATATCAACAGGCGTGCTGTGTTTGACCATCGTTGTCTCCGCCAATTGGCCCACATTAAGTGGACTGATCGCGTGAACAATGTGGCAGTTCGCCGGCGCGTATTCCGAAACGCTTGGGATGCGCGATCAATTGGCCAACTAATTACGTTGCACAGCGTGCGATGGTTGGGTCACGTGCTCCGTATGCCAGCTGAGCGTTTACCGTAGCGGGCATTATATACTGAGGCCACCAACGATTGGGTTAAACCGCGTGGTGGTCAAGCAACAACGTGGTCACGAAATATGAAGACCTTGACTGCTCCACTGAGCAAAGTGGGCAGACATCGCCTGCCTGGATGGGGTCCTCTTGATCACTCAAACCGCTGGTTAGATACGCTATCTGAGATGGCGATGTGTAGCAGTCAGTGGCGTACCTGTATCCATACCACTTCTAGTTCTTCCGTTTAGTCTTCTTTAATCTTTGTTGACCTTCGTAGTAATGTTTCCTTCTAGGATATTCCACGTCACTGTTGTGGTGAGCGGGGGCCCGAGCCACAGTACCTTTGGTCAGGCTCATGGCTGTTATGATGATGATGATGATGATGACACTGCTAGTTAGAAACGCTCTCATATATAGCGGTGGCGTATTCAGTAGTGGACCTGCATCCGTAAGACTGTTGCCTATTCTTCCACATAACTCTGCGTTGTCACTTCTGTCCGGCAATTCTTTCCTACGCATTTGTGCTTATACGTTAATCGGCTGTTGCGTGGACTACTATCAGGAACTAGAACTAGCTGGAGCATAAAGACGATGGGTGCTGTTCGAATCTGATGATGAGAAGTCGGGTTTTTCATACAAGTTCTCCACAGTTTCCTCATGTTTGATGGGCACCGGAGCACGAGCAGCCGTTCAAGACGATCCGAAAATAGGCGACGTGAGAAAAGAAAGGAAGAAAGGTATGAGAACCGTAGGAAAAATGGACAAACTAGTACAGTAGAACATCGCGCGGTCCATAACCGGACAGACGGCGTTGGCCAACATTATTCAACGTAGAAGTAAAGGGCCTTATTGATCTCACGACCATGTCATCCTCCACCATTTCTAACAGCGTCCAGGAGTTTCAACAGAAAAGGAATTCGTCGCAAAGTGTACACAAAACCAAGCAATAAAAATGACTCCCAGGAAAGAACAGCACGTGAAGAAAATTCGAGAGAAAACAAACTAGGACTATTTTTTCACTATGGAGGCTTTACAATAAAACAAATGTTCAATCCAAATCCAAAACAATCTTAGTAATATGGTGTAAGCAAAGAGGACGGAAGTTCTTTGCATACTTTAAATAAAGTACTCGAAAGGTAACAAAGCGTCGGTGTAACAGAGGCCGTTCCATTGAAAAGGTGGCTGCAAAGAAATCGTCTGGCACTGAAATGCTTTTGTGTTCCATATTTAGAACGTCGTTATAGCAAAGTTCTGATTGAAAAGAACAAACTAATCCTTCTAGACACATGCACAGAGTGAACCAAGTCCCACTCGGCTTAGTGTGAGTGAACAGAAATTCGCAACTTCCGCAAGAACTACAAAAGAACTACAAATGAAGTAAGCAAAAGTGGGGGTAGTGCTCATTATAACCGACCAAGTTTGGTCAAGTGAGTGGTGCTGTGGCGATGATATGTCCTACTGATGAGATGCCATGTCGATAAGTGAAAAGATCGTCCAGAGGAGCTTTGTAACGTGACCTTACAGCGAATAAAATCCACAATATTAGTGAACCGGTGAATTGAGACCAACAGAACGATATGATTTGGAAAGACGTGAACAAGTTGTAATACTCTAGATTTCAATTACCACAGGTGAAACTCCCCAGGAGTTGTAAACCGAGTCACATCAAAAACATGCCCAACGTGGCACCCGATCACACTGGCATTAAAGTTGGTGCAGGTATTCTCCACAACTGTGGCATCTGCGCCTACCGTTGTCCACACGTCACCAGTATACCGGTGCACGCGTGCCTATCCTTCTCTCTCACCATGGCCCTGAACGATCCAATCTTGTTACCTACACAATCGAAAGGGGACTGCTTGTCTTATTAGTCTGATCGTTACCATTACGTCATTCTCGTGTTCGGTAAAACTACGTGTCTGAGCTCACAGTTTGACGTGTGTTCTGAGCTGTAACGTGTGGCGAACGGGAATTAAACAGTTTATCCGAAATTAATGAATAACTTATCTATACCTCCGGATTATTTCTGGAACGATGCTGGTTAAAACCCTCATTATCTGTGTGGACGCGTTGGGAACGGTCATTCGAAGGTTATCTGGAGCCACTCACAGCATTAAATCCCACTATCAGCCTCAAAGGATCACAAAAAATTAAATTACTGAGGTCGAAGGTCAACGTCATTCAGACGCACTTAATGTGAATGACAGAACGTCCTTGCGTGGTGCTCTGACAAAACTAGACGACTTGTAGGGGTTACGCCAACACGTGTTCTCAGCCCGCATGAATCGCCACCAAGCTCGTCGATGTTCGTGGGAAAATATTAATGATTTATCGCTCGTATCCAGCATGTCATTGCTGACTATCGTCATAATGAAGTTGCACCCACGAAATTTGAAGAAACCATGGTGATTCATTGTTTACTGGCGGGTATCCAAGACACTAAAACCAGAGAGCGACTGTTGTCAGGAGGAATCAAAACTAAATTGGGATCGGGCATGTTCTATTGCGAGGCAACGACAGAACATAACAGCTCACTTTATACCAACCGTCTTCGGCCCGAGATAGTGTGCACTTGATTGCACGGAATACATCTTTTAAATGCAACAAGAATCCCATTCGTACATTTACGTGTTCTCGTTGCAATGAAAACCATGGCGTTGTAACGGATTGCCGTCACAAACAATCGATGAGCCATGGTATTGGGAATATTGGCCACGTTGCACGCGTATGCCGTTCGAAACAAGCGCGATCTTCCGATTTCCGCTCTGAGACTCGACTATTGTAATTGGGCAGGATACTCCGGATAAATTTTACAAAGCTCTTACATTAGCGTTCTCTATCCGCCCAAAAATTCAAGCCGAACTCAAACGTCCTCAAAAACAAGGAGTAATCACTCTTGTTTGACATTCAACGTGGAGTGTTCCTATTGTGTCAATGCATAAACCTGACGGTTCCGTTCGGATATGCAAATATTACAAATTGACAGTGAATCAAGCCGCTACTATGGAACAATACCCCACTCCAAAAATGGAGGAGTTATACGCTACACTGTGCTGCGGTGATAAACTTTCCAAATTGGACTTGAGCCATTTGTACTCACAAGTCGAACTTGACCAAGAGTCACAGAAATTTACAATTTCAATATAATCGCTTGCCGTTCAGCATCCACTCTGCCCCCTCCCCCAATTAACCAACCCAGTATTGACAACTTAATGGGGGATGTTCCAGGCGTATGGGTTTATATGGATGATATCCTTATTACCGGACGTTTGGATAAGGCACATGTGGAAGCACTCGAGTTGATGTTAAAGCGTATACGGGAAAATGACCTGAAGTTGAAAGGAGAAAAATGTGCATTCCCAGCCGATGAAGTTCAATATCCGTCTTCGCTTGGATAAGTGTGGACTACATCCGAAATGGAGAAAATTAAGTTCCAGTTCTCGAAATGTGGGTGAGTTACATTCGTTCATGGGTATGCTTACTCATTACAGTCGTTTCATCCCAAATATGTCAACTGTCCTGGCACCCTCATACAATTTACTGAGGAAAGAAGTTCGACGGCACTGAGCATCTAAGGAACAATTGGCATTTGATACTATAAAGAAGGAGATAAGCAAATCTAACGTACTGGTTCATTACGACTAAAATGACCCCCTAACTATTCGTTGTGACGCCTCCATGGGGTGTCGGAGCTGTACTAAATCAAAGGATGGAGAATTCAACTGAGAAGCCAATCGCGTTTGCTTCTCGCAGTTTAGCCCCAGCTGAAAAGAACTACGCAGTTAGACATGGAAGCTTTAGCTGTAATCTTTGCTGTGAAAAAGTTCCACCAGTATACTTGGAGAACCTTCGATATATACATGGACCATAAGCCTCTGGTGTCTCTCTTGGGAGAAACAAAAAGAATCAGTCAGATGGCGTCGCCGTGCAACGCCGGTCACTTCTTTTGTCTGCCTATCACTATAAAATTCCCATATTCCGGGTATGGCAAATCAGGTTGCAGATTCCCTCTGTCGAATACGTCTGAGTGACACCCCGGAAAATTTGTGGGAGCCCACTGCGCTAATTCACTTGATGTAGTACCTGGACAAGTATCCTATATCCAGTAGAGATCAGTCAAGGAACAGAACAGGACCTACTTTTATCCAAAGTAACGACTTGTTCCTTAAGGCTGGCCAGCGAGCAGCGATGATCAACTAGCACCCTATTTCAGTCACCGTGTGAAACTTAATCCGGAAGAGAGCTGCTTACTCCCGGGTCCAAGGGTCATCATTCCGCCACAGTTTCGAAGAAATATTCCCAACGAGTTAAACGACGTTGAATCAAAAGCTGATCACGCAGGGTTCGAATTCCGGTACCAGTTTACAAGCGAGCCTGCTGATCAAGTCCACTGGAAACTTAATCTCCGAGTTCCATTTTGTTCAATCCTCTGGGGTCAATTTCGATATCTGGTATCGAAAACATGAGGACGTATTCCAGATGGAGCTAGCAGCTACCGATGATGCCCAACGTGGATGTACTTATTATTGGACGTGCGGATGGTACTTTACAACGCTCAGTTCACCGCAAAGCAACTTGGGGTGGTCAATATCTGCAGTTTTCAAGTTTTGCTCCTATTGCATACAAACGGGGTTTAGTTAAGAGACTGATTCAGAGAACCAAACGTATTTGTACTCCGGACACACTGAAGACAACAGGAGTTGTTGAGACGAACTTTACTAAGAAATGGATATCCCGACAAATTCATTGATGCACATAATACGGTGAAGAAGAGCACTGAGCCTGTACTGACGGCTCAAAAGAAGGATGTTTGCCTATTCTTGCCATTCAAGGGTGATCATCTATCCAACGACATGAAGCACAAATTAAAATCTGCCCTGGCTGGAATGTATGCGGCTGCGCAGTTGCGCTTATTTCATACCACTAGTGGACCAGTTCTCCGTAAACGCAAAAGTAGTTTGTCAAACTGTTCTGTCTCCCATGTTGTGTACCAGTTCACTTGCAGTTGCAGTGACATTTACATAGACAGAACAGACCGACAACTAGCACAGCGAGTCGCCGAACACATCCCGAAGTGGTTGAGACCTCAGATGACGCACCAGTCCCAACTTTGTGCATTGACTACTCGAAATCCAACGTCATCGATTGCTAAACACATCATGATAACAGGTAATCAAGTTGACCCAGTAAACTCATTCAAGATACTGTTGCGCAACCGAAATCCGAAGTTACTAGCTTTCTGCGAAGCGATGCCCACTCGAACTTACCAACCGACGTTATGTGCACAGAATTGGTTGAAGCAACCGGTAGGGTTGCCTTGGTCATGATTACATAAGTGGTGTGCTTGTAAGTGTGTTTAGTCCCTGTGTGTCGTTAAATATTTGATGTATATAACTGGCATGTTTTACGTTCGCGACTGATGAGAGTAAATGAAATGTTAACATATCGCAATATATGTCTTCTTTCTGGTCTTGTGAAGTGGTTAAAGGGAACTCAGTGTTTCAAATCTACACAATCGAAAGAGGACTGCTTGTCTTATTAGTCTGATCGTTACCATTACGTCATTCTCGTGTTCGGTAAAGCAACGCGCTATTGCTGTCACGTGTTCTCGTTCTACTCTGGGCTGGCTACGTGTCAGAGCTCAGGGTAACGTGTTCAAAATTGCATCAATAGTACATTGGGTTTCTTAATGGGCAACACGTTTTATAAGCCTTACTAGGAACCACGCACAAAAGGAAGTATTGATGTGTACATCACGCCAAGATGACAGTGTGCGAGTAGGTCGTCCAATTTGTAAAATTGATTTTAGATGCTAGGACGACTTGACGTTGAAACGGACACTCTGGAGGTATACGATTCGGACGGGCATCCGCAAGTTCAACGAGTAGTTATTGCGCGGCCGAGAACGAAAGCGTGCGGTACGCAAGGGAACCATCAGTGTTATAGATAGTGGTGACGTGACTATATGGCGTTGCGACGTGTGTGGCCATGAATGCGTTGGCCGTTTGAGGTTATTAGGCCACCGACGCACTCACAGTGCACCATTGGCGAAGAGACGACAAGTACGTTAGGTCCAGGTAGGTCACATAAGTATATCCATGCTACTTCTGATAATGATTGCATCGGCCAACATTATGGTCGTACGGCAACTAATCCGCTCCTGTTTTTGTAAACTTGGGTGTCTGCGGTCTTCTACCTATTCATTTCTTCAGGTTTGTTGTTGTATTGTATGACAAATGGTTCGTGTGTTCTCTTCGGACCCCAATCTGAATTTTGTTTTTCATCCTTGCCTTCTCTAGAATGCACTAACATGCACTCCTATACTGAAATGCTTCTTGTATTACACTATGCATTTCTTTCCTCTCAGTTTAGATCTTGTCATTGCTGCCTCTCTGTTTATTCTCCGAGAGACAGAGATTTCTTTTTCGTGCTAGCCAATTGATTGGTTAACCAGCATTGATCAGCTGGACACAAAGGCCTAACACAATTACCGGTCTTATTCGTTCGGGTTTACACTGGATATGTGATGTGTGGATGGAACGGCAAGTGGTGAAGCGGTGGAGATAAGTGCAACCGTTCTTTGGCTTCAGTCACTGTGACAGGCTAATCCGATTCGGATGCCGCCAACTAGGTGACAAAAAGCGCGAAATGAATCACGTGATTAGGAATTTTTGAAAGTTAACCATAAAGAAATGATCCTTACGCTGAAGTATTTTTTGAGCTCCCGACATTTATTCGAGCGATGCTCTACCCTAATCGAATGATCAATGTCATTAGCGAAAGCAAGGGATCACTTAGTCAAAACCTCACAGATTAGCTTAAAATAACTCACTTTGTGCACCATAAGCTGATACCTTCCATCAGGTAGAAGTACGGGTATAGTGGCATTTGGTTGTAGACGAAGGTAAGCCACACCGAGGATTTGGTCTTTTGATGCTACAAACGAGGGAATAGAAGAAGCCAACATGACCAGCATACGGAGACTAAAACGTATGGGAAAACTTCACGGTTCATCTATACGTTCTGCTTTGAAAATAAGCTGAAAAACGAGAACGAAATGGAGTTAGTAATCAGTCCCTACATCCGATCTTAGTGTTAAAAGTGAGAGGTGTAACAGCAACAGAATAGAACACTTTTTGTCAGTATTAAAATGAACGTAAATTGGACATTTTTCGTTGTTTCCGTGCATGTCTCTAATTTTCTAGGAAGGATTTTGAGAGTAGCAAATAAATGAACGATACTCAGCATTTTTTGGATCTCAGACGATAGACCGAGTAGGACCAGCTGTGATACCACTACCAAGGTGAACAACGATTCCGATCATATCCGGATTGTCACCCATTAGAGTGAGTGCAGACACAGCACTTTGTAAGTCCTGCAAACGTACTTTGCGCCTAGAGGGCGTGAATCACGTATCATTCTACGAAACTTCAACTGTCAAGCACGCTAGGGAGTTTTGGACTGTCAATTTGTTGCCACTAAGCGAGACGATATCACGGACACAGGTCAAGTCTACCATGCAGTTCGCTGGAAGTCTCAAGTGATTACTTATGAGACCATTCAGAGCTTTATGCAGAACACTATCGGCTGAAAAGCTGAAGGGAAAAGGAGAGATGTAACAACATTGACAAGCTTCACTGGAGGCGCAGAAAAGTACCGGTAGCCTGCATAGACCCAAATTCCACCTGACAGTACAATACCCCTTGAATGGACAGAGTCATCAAATACAACATTCCCCGATAGGCACTACAGCGAGCTATGTCGACGGAATCGAATCGTGATTGATGTCCAGGAACGCAGCAACCTTCGAACTTGAACAGAGGTGACGGTGTTCGAGCGGCTAATAGAGAATAGGGATTTGATCAATGTAGTCATGAAGTCCAACTCATTCCTTGTAATATTGTTCTTTATGCTTTTCCGTCAACCTGCAGAGCATAGCGGACACCAATCACTCAAGCATGATTGAAACTAGATTAACAGGTCGGTGGTTTGGGCTACTTCGTGGACTACTGTCATAACCAACGGTAGATCAAGCCACAATACCCACGGATACGGTTCAAGGCTGAAAGCGATGATGAAGGGTGTGAGTAACCGTGGTCTCTCCAGGACGAGGTGACGGAATATACAATTACTCAACGGATGTATGTCTATCAAATTAATGGAATCGTTTGAGTAGGGCGCGTTGCGTTGATTAAAAATTTGAATCCCATTTTGGGTATCGGTTCGGAGGTGGGTGTGTAGCTGGAACACAACTAGATCCAGAACAGCTGGCGCAGGGGGCAAAAGATCTGGGCAACCGAGTATGATGAATGAATATGCAAAAAGAAATACTACCAATCGAAACCACAAGTTCACTCCCAAGTGTTGACAAATAACGTACAGAACGCATTAAGAACAAGCATGAGTCTAAGCAGATGTTTCTAAACGAAAGCGATGCCGTCCCTTGAAAGGCAGTAATGACACACTAAAAGAGAGCAGCCTCCAAGGACTTGAATCTATGGGACTAGGACAATGTTTCTGAGCGACTTTGAATATGATGCTGATATCGTGATAGCAGTGTGGCAAAATCATCTATCTTGCTGATCTTTGAAATCATACGCAGTGTTAGGCTGAGTAAACTAAAACAAAATGTCAAGTCGACACTTGTGTTGTCACGTTGTGTTTATAAAGCGAAGAAGGTGGAGAGCTGAGAAAGACTGGGAATTACTATCGCAGCAACTTGGTTCCGAACTTTGACAGACAATTCACCACCTTCAAATGTGACTGCGTCGTTGGTTGCGTGTATTTCACAGATATCTCTGTCAAACGACGACAGCATTCATGCTGCTGAGCCACATTGGCCACCATTCCACCTAAAGACTCCAGCCACTGACTGTGTGGATCCCAAGCCGAGAGCTCGGAAGAAGAATCAAATCAACATTGACTAACACCTTGGTGAATGGTTTAACTTGCCCACTTCGTACTTTACGCCAGTGTGTCGCAGCGGGAATTGCTCGATTTGGCTATCGATTAGCTGAGCTTTCTTGGCACGTGACCCAGTCGTCTGTCTTTGTATGTTTGAAAACCGAACAGATGATCTCTCTGGGCACTCACTGTCGTATGTCTGCTTCCTAACCTGTTAGTTGCTTACTCGTTGGTGCCACTTGACGCGAATGATCAATCGCAGATATTTAAAGACAGTTCACGTCTTCCACTTTGTGTTGCCGAGTTTCGCAGTTACAAAGTAATTCATCCCTCACAGTCGCCCTATTTACACTGCCCTTACGCGTCAGAGGGTTACCCCTCTGTCATCAGATGTGTTCCTGGTTAGTGAACACCCCCATCGTCTTGAAGATACGAGCTTCTATTTCATTTCCTGTACCATCGTTGTTGTAGGTGCAACTTCCTAGGTACATAAACCGATCAACAACCCCCATAACTTTATTCTTCAACATTAAACCTATGTGGTCTTAGCAGTCTCGCATTTTGGGGGCACTAATGGCATTCCAAAGTGTGCGGCAGACCGCGAACTAACGTCCAGCATCCTCTCTGCTGTTTGAGAACTGACAGCCATCAACGCCTTGTCGTTAGCATAGTTAAGACCACTCAGTCTCTCGCTAGGTAAGATGTCGTCGCTGGTATTTTGTTATTACTGCAAACAATCTTCTAATACTCCGTCTGTGCCAAAAGTAAGTTAAACGGTGACAGTTGGCAGCCTCAGCGTATGTCGCTCTGGCTGCCGAAACTGTCAGACTCTTCATCGTAAACCTTAATCTGAACTGAAATATGGGAATAAAACGACGATAGTGTGCTCATATACGTTTCCTGTAGACGTTCGCATTTGAGCGGCTCTAATAATGTTGATCAATCCATTAAATCGAGTGCACCTTTATAGTTGAGAAAAACGGGCAACTGTTTCCTGGCGATAAGTATGACGTTTCTACAGATTTGCGCAATGTAACCATGCCTGTTCTTCCCTGTCCGCCCGCCAAACTGTAGTGGCTCGATGAATACTAGTGGATACTAGTAACCCAATTATGAAAGCCGTCAAGCTGGTCCTCCTGTGGTTGTCATAGAGACCCCTGACTGTTCTCGAACAAATACCATCGAGTACTCTTAGCAGACGGGGATGTCCTTCGTCGTTCATACAACTTGAGTCTAACTCTCCACTAGCTCCTTCTCATCTTTGTTGGAAAGGGACGAAACTGGACCCTCTCGATCTGTAATCCTGTTGCGTTTGAGGGCCGAACTGCATGAGCAGACCTCAGCTTTGACATGTGATTGTGCCTCTTCCGGTCGGTGACTACCTTACGAATTTGTCACGATAACACTGCAGAAGCAGTTGGTGGCGAAATAGACTGTTTGCATTCAGCCCAGCTGACTAGCCTTCTTGAGTTATTATGAGTGGATGTGTTGTCGGCCTCGTTGACGGTTTTACTGACAGCTGGACACCTTGAACTAGATTTTACTGGTGCTCCTTGCAGCACAGGCAGTTCATGTCCCACTGACTTTTTCAGTCGGCTGAGGTTCACGATCGATGATCAGGGTACGCTTCAACTTCTTGCGGACATCCATCCTAAGTTATATGCATCGCCATGAGGAATATTCCGTCAGATATCCTATAGCTTTAGTTTTTTCCTGAAATCCACTGTTTGTTTACTGTGCAAACCAGCACACCACGTGCTGTAATACCTGCTTCACGAATGGCTTATGGGATTTGGGTCTGGTTGCTATTACGAACTCAGGGTTTAGAACTGCGAAACCTACATTATCGGCTGCTTATGCTTTGCTGCCGCCCGCTAATTTTCTTCACAGCCAGTCGATACGGTTGGTATGGTCGTTTCCCTACGATACTAAGACCAAACCGACAACATACCAACGCATTATTAGAATTCAGTTATATGTTCCAATATGAACGACCATCCTGATTGGGGCTACACCATCTGTGACTAACAGCTATCTGCGACCAAGTCTGATTCAGGGGAAAAGCGCCAGTTATAACAATTATCTGCACAGTTCCGAAAAGCAGTGCTGGGGTGATAGTTGCAACAGCCGCTGGTCGTTATCCGTGCGATATGATGCCGTCCCAAGCCCACCTAATCGAGGCTTGATCTCACCAAGCGGCCGATTTGGGCCTTCATGTCTTCACCCAGTGACAACGTCAGAACTGTATGTCAACTCGAGAACAGCGGTCAGATTCGAAAAAAGGCGTCCTTTTACATGCTGTCGCTGTAACCAATTGAAACATTAGCAGATAGTGAAATGTTTCTCAAGGTTTGGCGTCTAATCCTGGTTTCGGCGGAACCTACAAATCCGACTGCACAGAGTCCCATTTATCAATGCGGCTGCGAGTGCCAAGGACTGGACTTATTCTAGCTTGATCATTAGGGCTGGCCGCCGAGTCACCCAATTTATATAACCACTATTGAGTAGACGCAGTGGGTGCTACTGTCCTGGGCTTTGATCCCTGAAATGTAGCAAGCTTTGACTAGTGAGTCCGAATTCCGACCAAGAGCGGCTGGATCACAAATCCCTTTTGGAGTGCGAACGTTGAAAGTATTCTTAGGCCAAGGCCAGTGTTACCATGGTTATCTGTGTCTCTTGTGGGATCTTTAGAATGCTCACAAGAACTGAAGATCGGGCATGGCTTAAGCGCTGTGTTGGATAGGACGGTAAGGAATGGATCAGCAGTAGTCTGTTTTCACCCATCCACCCTGCTGTATACAACAGTTGGGTGCTCTGATTTATACTGCTAGGTGGCCGGTACATTGTAAGATTGGCTTTCCAAGGTTTAACGTGGGGTATGATATTGCTAGGACATCCTGACCCAGGCAGGCAAACAATTAGGGTTCTCATCTAAGACTTTTGGATTAAAACCCTGTGCCGCATGTTAGCGAGTGGGTGGCAGTGTACTAGGACTGTTGCCTCTTTTTTCCGCAAAATGACATCCGTCTTCTTCCAACCCAAAATACGGAGGATCAGGAGAGTGTAGTTCATTAGACCTCTGTTCATTTGTCTATTTGATGTAAATAATGCAGTCTGTGTGGTCATCCTACCGTACGGTTTAGTCCAGTCTCTGATCGAGGTAAACTGTCGCGCCGCGTCAAGGTCCATTTTCGTTCTGGCAGGGCGATACACTAAGGCGTACATAAGAATCTGCATGGTCTGAACCAACGTAGTCACCACTAAATGGGTAGCAATCTTTAATGGGATAGCACCACCGGTGGCTAACAGCAATGTGGCCCGTTTGCGTCCATGATTAGACCGTACATGGTAGTCTCTGTTTTTTTGCCGTATTGTGTAAGTGGGTGTGCAGACTCCGTGAGATGTTCGTAATCCTTACTAACAGCTGATCGCCATTGCTAGTGCGCTGCTCCCGACTACCAAATATATAGCTCCGCCGCTTCCCACTTAGAATTAAATTTTACTTCCGTTACTTCCAACAATTACATCAGTTTTGACTGTTTAATTTACCTCAAAAACTGAGAGATGCTATTACAGAACGTTTTCGGCAGCATCTGGGCTATTTTCTACAGGTACGTGTGCAAATATGACAAATACACATCTTTCCGGTTTGTGTCAACAGGCTAACCATGGCACTAACTCTGACGGTACACAGCTGATCATCCACTGGGATCTAATCAAGCCAGCTCCCTTAGCTTTAGAACTCACAGCTTGACCGCTTCGTCACGAGGGTCCCTGGGTATGCAATACATGTGTCCGTTTTGGTCCTTCAAGATAACTGGTCTTATTGTCCTCTACCCGAACCAACGGAGACAGTTTTCGCAGCTCGTGGTCCATCGGAACAGGTTGGCCGCGCGCTGTAGCCATATGTACGTGTGAATGTTTTTTGTAGGGTGAGTGAAATTTCTATTTTGCGATCGGTGCAAATTTTCTTATTTTCATGCTTTTCAGATGGATTACCATCGAATCGAATCGTGTGGCTATCTTCGTGAAGCGCAGTATGTGTCCAGTCCGGTCGGCTCCGATAGCGGTGTTCTGGGATCACAAACGTTGGCCGGATCAACTGCGTCAAACTCATCTGTATCCATCGCTTCAGGATTCTCTCTTTCCCGTAAACGCCACGATATTCTGTGTGTTGAAACACTGGTCTGTAGCAGTGAACATACCACCGATGGTAGGTTACAACAACAAATCCCTCCGCTTCAGTTTGTTTCGACTGTTTCCGAGCTCAATTTTCGTGCTGTTTACATTTTCGTTCCTAGATCTATGCTGACATCATCCAACTTGCGGAATCTGATAGTTTGTGCCCTCACTATCACCATCATAATCTTCATAACGGCATCGAACCTGACCAGATGGTTCTGTGGTTCGCACCGCCGCACGCCCTAACAGCGACGTGGAACTAGCCAGTCTTCATATTTCATCACCACTTCGTTGCGTGACCACCACGCGGTTATACCCAACTGTTGTAGGTCTCAGGATATGATGTCCAGCACAGTAAACCTTTAACTGGCATGCGGAGTACGCGAAAGTACCACCGCAGGTTGTGCAGCGTGATTAGTTGACCGATTAATTGTGCATCCCGAGCATTCTGGAATACGCGACTGCGAACGGTCGTGTTGCTCACGCGATCAGTACACTTAATTGGGACTAATTAGCGGAGGCGACGATGGTCAAACACATCAAATCTATTGACGTCCTCGTTGCGAACAGGCCACGTTTCCGGACCATGGAGAAAAATAGAACGCACCCACGCAGTACACACCCTTCCTCTCAAAGACGGCCCGACGTCTTTTCGATGGTACAGATGACGCAGCTTGATAAGGACAATCCATACTGTTGTGTTTACTGGTGCGGTAAAACGACGCTGGGAAAACTAGTACTGTATTGACAGTCGCAAGCGCGACAGTGAACAAGCATGTCAATGAACCAACGCGCAAGCAGTGGACTTCTGGCCGCGGTAAACGATTGGTAGTTACACAACAACGTATGATAAAGCAACCAATCATGAGCATGATTCGGCAAGCGTTAACACATGTCAATCGATCAGTTTGATCGGGCGGAACAAAGCCGGTGGTAATGAATGTAAAACAGTTCTCCCGAGATGTCACATACCTCCGCCATCCTTGTTGATATCTCATCAGCAATATTACAGGTTGACGAACTAGCGCTGCCTGAGTGTGTCAAACTGTCCAGATTCTCAGACGGATTGCTTGCAATGAAGAGGGCAAGAGTGGGAATGCCCCAGTCTTGACACAATCCTTTGGGGGCGTGAATCGCCTTCCATACAAACTAGCCTGGTCATTCACATTATTCGGCATGATCTACATGTCTTCAGCTGAAGGGCTAAGTATGACAATATCATTCGCATACCTCTTTTCGGTCACCCTAGTTCCGGCTTCTTCGAGTTGTGGTTCGAGTGACCTGAGGAGTTCGCGTCCTTCCGGAACGTCATCCATGACAAAAATGAAAACGAAGGGAGAATCGGACACGCCTTATGAACACCACTAGAGACGATGAACTCCCAAAACAGTTGTCCATAAACTCTCACCGTGCTTGCAGAGTGCGCACGCAGTGTGCCCAACAGATTCACATATTTCCCTGGTACTCACTTGCGAAGAAAGAGGTTTCAAGGAGATCACGAACAGCCGAATCGAAAGCAGCCTCCAGGTCTAAGAACACCACGACTGTCGGCTGCCTATACAAGTGACGATGATCTGAACCTTAAGGTGAAAATATGATCAACGTACCTCTACCGGGTCGGAGTCCAGCCTGTTCCTCACGTATCTGACTTTCTCTGGGTTGAATGAACCAACGTAAAATGAGGCCAATTAGTAACCTGGATGCAACAGACACTAGACTGACCCCTCTGAGGTCGTCACATAAACTCCAGACCCTCCTTTTGTGAACGAGGTCACTGTTGATAGGCACAATCACGGAGTACCTCTTCAGATTCGCAAATCGTCTGAAGGAATCTCGTCAGTTCTGAAATCAACCTCTCCCCACCATCCTTGAAAATGGTCCAGGAACCTTGTTACGCTTCAGTAACTTAAGCTTCAGGGTGACTTCTGTTTCAGATGGGAGGCCATCCGGAACGCAATATCTGACCATTCAGGTCACGTCGCCTAAGTGATCTCGTTGAGGCCATCCGATCTGTTCTTCAAAATGTTCAGCTGACCTGTTGAGTCCGCGCGATTGGCTGGTGATAGGTGAACCACCTTCTTCACATGTGTTCTCACACCAACCTGATGTTCAATACAACTAATGATTGGGAGAAAAAGCTTTCTGCTGTTTCCAGATGAAAAGGCTCATTTCATCCCCTTTCGACTGTTCGACTAAGTGGTTTCAGCGGACTTCGAACAAGCTTTTGGTTAGCTTGTGCTTAAATTCTCGATGGTCGTCGTCATATTCAAAGCCAACTGGGATCGAGCGACTCTTGCTCATAAGGTTTATCGAAATGACAGAAATCCAGTTTCGACGCGAATGGACGACACCCCTGGGATATACGTCTTAACAGCAAGTTTTCACAACTGGTGTCATTTGTTCCCAATGTTCGTTAAGTTTTCTCACCTGAATTGAGCTGGGCACTTTGTTAACCAATGCGTTCGTCAGATTCTCCTCGCTCGAATTCCACTTAATTATCCTGCATTTACGAGCGCGTTCTCTTAGCAAATGTTTTAAGTACGTTAATGAGTAGGTTACTAAGACCATAACTTTGGATAGACAACCGTGTAAAAACCGACGAGGAGTAAAAATTGTCGGTGTAAGCTGAGCTTTTTTGGTCCGCTTTTTGGTTAGACAATGCACTGATCACGTTGAAGAACGGCAACATGTGGGACACTTGGAAACCGATCACGCGATCAGCTTCGAACTCGAACGAGCGCAATCGCAGTCCCTGCTGTTAATTGTCACATTAGTGAGGAGAGTACACTGGTTTCAGAGGATATGTATCCCACTATATTCAGTAACTTCAGTGTAGAAATACGACAACTAAAGATGCAGAGGATGAAGAACGCTCTTAAAAATCGGTATAGACCACTGACGTAATCCATAAACATAATTAGTCCGCTTACGGAAACGGGCAACAGGTTGGGGTCAGTTTATTGAATCATAGAAAACTCTTAAGCTAATGTTCAAAAGCTTCCTTGTAGTGTGTATCTGCTTGTCAAGCGTCGTTCGGCTAGTGCAACCCAGCCCTTACTAGTCACAGCGTTCGATCTCGGTTAAATTCTTTGACTGCGGCACTTTCAGTGTAAACGCTGGACTCAAGTTTCTTCCACTGACGAGAGTTCGTCGGCAGTGTATATATCCTTCCGATTTGATACTTATGCTTGCTTTGCGTGTATGTTAACCGCCAAGCCATTATTCACGCATTAGGTATGAGTTCCGTTTAACTGGTCAAGATCGAAATTTTAGCCTACTCATCGCTAATTGAAATATTACGCAATTTAGCCGGAAAATTTTGTTCACAGCGTTATCGTTTTGATCTAAGCGGACAGTTTCTTCGTCTACCCTTGATCCTCCGCCTACTTCATCAGGTGTTCTGATCACTTAAGTGTGTTTTAACGATATCGAATGTGAATGAAGTTGTAATTGCGTCCCTGTTTGGTCAAGAGCACCACTCGAACCGAGCCGGCTGAACTGACCGTTTGGGTGCAAAAGCTGGTCGAACATGAATGACGTTCAGCTTATCACCGTTTGAATTTCCGGCTGTTCATTGGTGTTTTCATTCGTCTATCGAGTGCGTTTAGATCGATGTGGGATCCCGTAGAATCCATCTCGCTTCGGAGCTGGTTATTCCTTGCTTTCATTACTGTACCTGTTAGCTCCTAAAATACAGCCGATTACGTTCCGACCCTTTACTATCTACGTTAGCACACCGACTAACCTGTGAAAGTAAGAACGACCGGAAGCTGAACAGTTATGTGTTGAATGCACACTGTGAACATCCTCGATTAAGTACAACTTTGTTACGATGCTTTTGTAATATCCGGTGGTCTCCCATGTTGGTTTCCGCTTCCTGACCGTAATGAATTTCACACGTTTTGATGGAAACTTTGATGTTCATCATCTCTCGAAATCCGTTCTGCGTGGCCGCTTACACACCTGGAATTTGCTCGAAATATATCGAATCTCGAAACTGTTTGGATACTCAGCATCTCTAGTTTACTTTTTATTTGTTTTACGCTTGTTTTGTAGAAGACCTAACCAAAGTGATTTTCTGGAGAAAGTACCAGGAAAACCTTGTTGTCTGCCTTCGACGTGGCATATATCTATCCGGAAAGGATATCGAGCTTCGTAAAGTAAGTCATATTGCAATCACTTTCCCGTTTCCGTAAGCGGACTAATTATGTTTATGGATTACGTCAGTGGTCTATACCGATTTTTAAGAGCGTTCTTCATCCTCTGCATCTTTAGTTGTCGTATTTCTACACTGAAGTTACTGAATATAGTGGGATACATATCCTCTGAAACCAGTGTACTCTCCTCACTAATGTGACAATTAACAGCAGGGACTGCGATTGCGCTCGTTCGAGTTCGAAGCTGATCGCGTGATCGGTTTCCAAGTGTCCCACATGTTGCCGTTCTTCAACGTGATCAGTGCATTGTCTAACCAAAAAGCGGACCAAAAAAGCTCAGCTTACACCGACAATTTTTACTCCTCGTCGGTTTTTACACGGTTGTCTATCCAAAGTTATGGTCTTAGTAACCTACTCATTAACGTACTTAAAACATTTGCTAAGAGAACGCGCTCGTAAATGCAGGATAATTAAGTGGAATTCGAGCGAGGAGAATCTGACGAACGCATTGGTTAACAAAGTGCCCAGCTCAATTCAGGTGAGAAAACTTAACGAACATTGGGAACAAATGACACCAGTTGTGAAAACTTGCTGTTAAGACGTATATCCCAGGGGTGTCGTCCATTCGCGTCGAAACTGGATTTCTGTCATTTCGATAAACCTTATGAGCAAGAGTCGCTCGATCCCAGTTGGCTTTGAATATGACGACGACCATCGAGAATTTAAGCACAAGCTAACCAAAAGCTTGTTCGAAGTCCGCTGAAACCACTTAGTCGAACAGTCGAAAGGGGATGAAATGAGCCTTTTCATCTGGAAACAGCAGAAAGCTTTTTCTCCCAAT
>QNGE01002282.1:109764-119947 GCA_008508345.1 Paragonimus westermani | reverse complement strand
TTATGTCGGGAGTATGCTAAATCCGTATTCCATGTACACTGATTTTAGTTATTAGTAGCTGCACCGTTCGCGCGATGTTAACAACTTAACAATCCTTGGGAAATATTCCACTTACATGGCTATGCGTTTGCATGACAGATAGCAGATCCCACAAATTTTTACAAAGTAATACTGGTTTTGATCATTTTTAAAAACACTCCTGTCTTTGACAACAGTCGAAAACATGCGGATAGCTTTTGAAGTCTTATTTATTTGCGTGAGACGGTGACTGTAAATTTTAATTCACCTGGCACTTTTAGCACCGGTTCGAAAACCCTGTGACTGTCTTTTGACAATCGTTTTCCCATATTCCTCGTTTAATTTGCCAGATTCGGTTAATTGGTGCGGGTACAAAATTGTAGACTCCTGTTTAGTGGCACGTTAGATACACTTGAATCAAACCGCTCACGTTAAGCGCCTGTCGATTTATGCCTCTTGGTGTTGTACTCTGTGATCAGTAAAAGAGAGGTGGCTGCTGACCATTCATGGACTACAATTCTTTGGTGCATTAGATGATGTAGCTATGTTTGTTGCTAACTGCTCTACCACGTCGTGGCGGGTAATTTTTTAAAACAAATCAAGTTCTTGACTAGATGTTCGAACTGTGTAAACGGTGCGCTTACGATATTCATCCTCAATCTCCTGTTTACATCAGTGAGTGGAAGTGGAGATGTTAAACCGGGTAAACATGGCATCGTAGTCATTGCAAGAAACTATTGTCTCGTAGTGAAAGTAAACAGTGCAAAGTCATGTGGAGAACAAAGTTCCTGCCATTCTGTGTCATCTTCAAATTATCTTCTGTGCCGTTTATATTAGGTCTGATTCTTGTTTTGGTGATTGGTCACACTTTTCGTTAAACTGTTCTGAAATCTAAATGGCGTTTTATGCCAAATCTTGTGAAATTTGATTAAATCTAGTAATGTGTAGACTCCCAGGAAGGTTTTTACGTAAACTTTAGAGAACTCAGATCAGTAAATTCGCTCCCCCACAGTAGAATTTGAACTATACCGATTGTTATTACTGCACGTCAGTATCACTAAACTTTTTACTCTTCGGTGAATGGGAATTACAACGAGTGCTGCTACGTGGGTTGCACATGGTGACTCAGTTAAGTGGGAAACTAGTAATTTGGACATCAGGACGAAAAATTTTAATGACCTAACCGCTAAACGGCCTGAAAATTTACGTGGTTAAAGCCATGCTATGTAACGTTGAGATACAATAAGCTCGATAACGTAATTGTGTTCCAGGTTCATCTCCATGGTGAACGATCGACGCTGTCCTCAACGTACTGAAGTAGTAGTCTCTAGATTCTCCATCACATCTTGCACATGCAAAATGCACCGTTTGACACACTTTTATTTCCAGGAAGCAGTCATGCATTAAAAGAAGGCCGTTAATTCACGGTAGTTTTGCAAAGCGATTCCAACTTAAATTGCCAGTTTAACAATCCGGCATCAGCGCTGCAACAGTGTGGCAGAATCTGACATGGAGCAAATGTTGCGGTATAGAGTTGCAGAATTCCACATTACAACTGGTGACAAAGAGAGCTAAATTGGGTGAATAGCTTTGAGCGGGCTGAACGCAAATCGGACTGACAACTAGACTGAAAGTATGCTGACTTGCCCATACAATCTTAGTGTGCGACATACAGCGCTCTGTTTTTACAACTAAAAGAGTGGGTCTAGCTAACAGCATAGTTTTTCAGTTTTTCTGGTATATTCTCTATCATGAAAGAGCCATCCAAAATCAGAACGTAGATAGAGCACAATCAAGGTGTACCGCTTGCTTACGTTCAGTCATTGTAATTATTTCTCAGGGCAATACACCATCCAGTTGTCTTGTAGCACTTTCATGGCATGGGTATAACTGACTACCAGTCCAGATAATCAGGGCACAAAAATGTGTGCTGAAACCGATTTTTTCAACTCACACGTTTGCCTGACTTTTATTCTACTGACAATGGTATTTTCTTTTTTGGAACACTTTCGCTTCAACGTCTAAGCATTTACATGTAGTCTGGTTGAAGAAGCTGTCTAAGCGCAAAAGTTGCAATTAAGTGGAAGTTATTTTACAAAATTATAGAAACCACTGCCGTTCTACTTAGGAATGTATGTGCACATAAATATGAAAATATGAAAACCTGCATGCTGAGGTTCATGGCATCAGAATGCACAACCACTTTGCTCGCTAGTGAGAATGTCCAACAGCTGGTTCAAACTTACGTGCCATCAAAATTGATTTCAAATGTTAGGCATTGGCTTCTCAGATTAAACTGTCTCCAGAATGAAAGTTGCTGAGTTCCCTATCTGGGGATTGTATTAAATTAATTGCATTCTGGGTTTTGCGCCACATGATGGTTACTGTCAGGAGGCTTACTGAAAGTTACGTGGTCTCGATGGTGTCAAACCTCACACAGTTGTAGACTGAAGTACTTGAAGTAAGTGGGATGGAAATGTCAAAAGTCGATCTTGTGAACACATCTTAATCCAACTGGATGACGAACAGGAATGCCTCAACGGTAATGATGGATTATCAGTACCGTTGTGCAAGTGCGATTATACAAAATATGTTGCCAAAACATCGCTAGACGACATTTTTGTGGCTAACCGTCAAGCCGTTTATTTCAAGACTTACAGGACGAACAGATATCACATAGATGGTGAGAACAGTGTCTCCTGTAATTGTCCCATACATCTACTCTAATCACTTCCCAGGGGCTTATTCGCTCCCCCTAGCATGAACGTTGCGTTTCAAAAGTTATTCGGTTTCGTCCCAATTACCAGACTTTCTCGTCTGTCGCAGTCGGTTGTAATGTATAACTAAACGAAATGTCACCTTGCTGCTGGTCAGGTGACCGTGGAGGTGCATTGTGATGGACAAACGGGCATGCCAGTGGACATTATGAACCAGTCTAACGAAACCAATCGTAGCGTCTGGTTATTTCCTCCAAAAACGGTCGACTGTAGTTGGAGCCATTATAACAAGGATGGTTGCTGAAACGTCAAAAACGAACTGCTATACTAACAGGGATTATCCTAGAAAAGTCACAACTGTTGTGTGGCATTGTTAAACTGGCTGGTTTTTGGGCGGATATCGCGTAGCAGATTTCATTGTTACGAATATACTTATACAGGTCATTAAATGAGTTAACCTGACGACCTGATTCAGCTGCAATTTGTACATCTACTTGATACCATGTAACTATTTGAACAACGAACGAATCTCATGCGTAGTTTGTGGTCACAAACATGATGCGGGTGGACCGAAAGTTGATCACATTCCATTATCTCACCCTTATAACCGAAATCGATGAAAAGCTTGAAGGGGAACACACGAAATGCACTTGGCAATCTGAGCTCGTTAGCTCTGCTTAAAACTGCGTGGCGATTCAATCGATAGCTCAGTGTGAGAAAATCTATTAATTATTGACGAATATGGTATGTCATGTACTTAAAGGCAAAGAAGTGCAGTGACTTACGTTAGTAAGGAGTATTCAACAATAACCAGAATTATTGGTAACCGTAAAACACTTCACTGCGACTGCCCGATTTTATAGCAATTTTTGCCTCTTCCCATATTGTTTGTCATAGTTTCATGAAAACGGTTTTTTTGTACGTAGTATACCAGAGTGCATTGCAAACCCTAAAGTGACTAAAAGTCTCCAGTTTTTACTAGAATTTTCAAACAAAGCCTCTGTTTATTTATTAAGAAGAGTGGGTTCAGTTGTGAAAGTTCAGTCCAATTCAGTATACATTTATCCCAACGATCACTGAGCGACGAGATGTGTGCCGTGGACGGACGCAAGTAAATCGACTATCTTCAGTGGCTAAATTAATTCGTTTTGATAGAACCGGAAAATACTGTATTAACACATGGAAAAGGGTTACATAATCAACATCCATGTGTAGATGACTTTCTAGTGGTTCGGAGTGCCTTCAGTCTCCGCGGATAGTGTACAGTTGTTTTTTGGAACTAAAATGCTGTGCTCAGTTTTATCAACTAACAAGTTTGCATCGGTTAAAACCGTTATTTGAACTAAAGACTTCCGGATATTTCATGTCCTATCAAATGCGTTTTCTAATGAACGTTGTCAGAATGACAAAATATGACTCCTAAACACTAACGGCGATTTAACGACTTATCCAACGCAGACTCAGGTTCTAAATTAAACTGTTAGGCTTTGAGGTTGGTTGGCCAATTAAGTCTGACGAGGTGAACACGCATGCTCATCGAGGTCAGAGATGATGGATGCTATCAAAAGAGCCTGAATAGGAACCGTACTTACAATTACTGTGTGGCGTGTTGAAGTTCAATAAGAGAGAAGCCATATAAGTAAGTTGGGTATATGAAAACTTTGGTGCCTGTGAACGTGTGAGACGAAGCGTATCAGCCAACTGAGATACTGAAATACGACCAATCGAAATGACCATAAACCTCACACTTCCCCATCTCATAGAACGGTCAGTAATGCACACTTTAATGTGTGTACAATCAGTGCAACAAGGAAACTGGCATAATATTCACACGCTAGTTTAACTCATTGTACAGTGACTACTGAATCCTACGAACTTGCCATAAAGAAAACAAGCCTTATCATCTGAACACATTTAACAATAACTTGAAAGTAACCAATCAAGGAGAAAAGGACGATAAACGTTGGCTTTCAGATGGCTATTGGTGTGGCTTGCTGTTACATGAGAAAACCGCACCAATAATTTTGTTTACAGTGGAAATGTTTAACAAACTTAGGGAATACAGGAAATATTCGTTGAACCTTACAGGAAAAAGAGTGAAGCATTACTTTCTGGTTAAGTGATTCCGTGGTTCCGAGGATCTGCTTAGTTGTATGATATCGTTGTTGTTTAGTAAACTATTAGGACAATAAAATACAGAACATTCTTTGTGGCTCTGCACGTTAACCTCCGTTCATTTTTTCATAAGCACCCAGTTGTCTTAATCACCAAACTTGACTTGTATATGTACACATTTCTCAAATCACTCAGTCCGGCTGTTACCGTGCCACGGCAGGTACAATGTGTTCTTTTCGCTGTTCATTGGTTTTATTTTACCAATAGAATATAGTGCACAATTAGTTTGCCAAGAAAATGTTGGTCCGATGTCGCAACCTAATGGGTTTAGCTACGCCCTATTCTAACGAAAGCAAGTGGGATTGAACTTGATAATGGAAGTTGAATACGTTCAAGCTATGCACTGGTTGCAGGTAGTGCACTTTTATAGGGTAAAAACATGTGAAGGGATCTAAGAATTGAATCAAAACACCTGGTTAGTATGGATAGACACAGCCGGCCTAGGGTTATCAGCTTACGCCGTCTACTACCAAAAAGGCTCAAATCGGTTTATCTCACGTTTTGATGCGCGCCCTTAGAATGACACTTTACGACCGTTTTCTTTCTTGTTTGAACTCATCCGGTTAAGAATGACACAATAGGGAATCAAACCATTTCGGCCCCTTGTCGCCGTTATCAGGACAAGTGGGCAACCCGATGCGGACTATCCTCAGGCGTGCTAACCGGGTGCAACACAAATATAATTTAGTTTTATATAAATTTATTCATCTTAAACGTTACTCCTATGACCAATGACAGAACGGGTAAGGGCCCCGGCTTGCAGCTTGAAGGGTTGCTGGTTCGACTTTCCATTTAGGCTATCTCTACTTATTGAATCCAAGCAACGACGAAACCTGTTGTGAGGTGTTGTTCTGAGAGTAGGCATCAGGAAGCATTAAAACTTAGGAAAGCCGTGTGAAACGTGGAACAGCCACACTATAAATCTACAGCTGCTAAATGGAGTGAGTTACTGAGAAGTATCACATATGAAACGTGATTCACATCAAGATTCTGAGGTGGCCGAATTTTTGTTTCACATCAGCTGTATCTTCCTAGACTGGACATTCGAGTTAGAGTATCCCACCAAAGTTCCCATTAAATCATCGAAGAAAACCGTGATGAACAATTTTTTTCGACAACTCATTAGATATCACTTTGTAGTGCTCGTAGAATAATTTAATTTTAGGAGAGAGCTGTGATGAACAATTGTTTTCTACAATTCATCATCAGATTAATACAATTATGTGGGTTCAATGAAATGAAAATAGTGTTTCAACAGGACAGACAAGTTTAGCAGGATGTAGTTGAATCACGTACAACATTACAGAATTTTCAAACATTTGTAGACTAGTCACCCACAAAACAATTCACCAGTTTTAACGACAAGCGGTTAGGAATTCCATCTACCATTAAGTCACAGTTGTCCCAGGGTTACCAGAAAATGACTGTAACTAAGCCACAGAGTTCGATTACCATGGTAAAGAAGAAAGCCATATTCATCCGCCTTCTTGTTGAGAATGATAGCAGAACAGAGGCACTCAGATTCGTAGAAGCACACTCTCGATAGCCACGCTACGCAGTTGGTTCACCAGGTGCCTCGTGCTGAATTTGAGCCTGAAGGACAAACTCACTGTCTCTGATCAAACCAGCATTGTGTACTTAATCTCTTGCTGTTGTACGGCAGAATCTATAAGTAATATGACGAAGCGTTCGTTGAAACGGATCAAATAGCGTGGCTTGAGACAGATTAGACTAAATCCAATAACAGTGCAGTCGTTGCGCATCTGGCGAATACTGATCGGGTTGACCTTACTCAAACGTTTCATGATGGCTAAACAGTTCTGTTCAGCCTCCTCAAAATGGCCGGCCAACAAGATGCTGGCAACTGCTGAACGGATTGCCATTTGATTGTGCAATCCAGTGTTGTGCTCGCACAAAAATATGTGCATACTGTGCAGCTGCCGTGGTCAAAGGTTACACCATAAGTCGCCAAGCCCATCCAAACTTGAGTTGATAACTCTGTGACGTAATGATGGATGAAAATTCTAAGTGTGCGTCGCTAGCACTGATGATTTGTTTTGTAGGTGACTAGTCTACAAATTACTGATGAGCAGTCGGGGATTTAGTTTATTTTCAAGTTGATCATCGCTCACATCTGATCGCAGCCTTCGCCTTCAGATAGACTTTCCAGCCTGCCTCTTTCTGAATGTGGAGGCTGCGATCAAATGTGAGTGATAGTCTACAAATGTTTGGAAATTCTGTAATGCTGTATGTGATCCAACGACATCCTGCTAAACTTGTCTGTCTTGTTGAAACACTATTTTCATTTCATTGAACCTACATAATTGTATTTATCTGATGATGAATTGTAGAAAACAATTGTTCATCACGGTTCTCTCCTAACACTGAAACGTTCTACGTGTACTTCGAAGTAGGACGCCAGTAATATTTGAACTCCCTATCACAAATTTAGTGCAGAATATATTCTGTCATTTAGGCTTAAAACAATGCACACATCAATCAGGCCATTCTTTGCCTGAAACCGTCAGAGGCTGGAAATTTTTGTCATCATCCAGGCGCAATGAAGTTTCATAGGTGAAACCGTGATAGGCACCCGATAACCTATCAACTATCCCACTGTTTGGAGATGCCTCCTGTGTCGGAATTCAACAAAAACGCACTATTTTTTCGCCATTTGTAATCAATATTTCACCTTTATGTGCATGGACTAATGGGAAACTCGTTGTCTAAGATTGAATCTCCACACCGCTCAAACAATGCAATTCCTCCCACTTCGGACTGAAAACCTTACCTCCTTCTGAACTCGTAAGATTGCGGAAACCGTTTCCCTTATTATACCGTGCAGTTTCGATCCCGATTTGGTGAAACCACAAAGGTTGTATATAGAAACGAGTAGGACTAAACGAGGATCAACTGTTATCGGAAAATGGCATGACATAATCCGCCCGCTGTGGTATTGGCTTGCCTCAGGGTCACATTTTCCATTGGGGAACCAATCAGAGGCGAGGCTATCACGTGCTTCCATTCCATTTGCGCTAGTTCCAGAGTTGGGACAAGGGAACAGCACGTGACAATTTTTTCTGGTCAGCAGGCCAAATGGCATTTTTAGTCTACGTTGGTTTTTAAACCCAGTTTGCTACCGCAACGAAATTAGATGACTAGAAAGTACCCAGCTTAGTAGTCGAATTACTTTACTGAGGATCTAGATATGCCATTTTACCCGCCAGCATGACTGTAGAGGGTGGTGCACAGAAAGTAGCTACCCAATACAATTTTATGCAAAATTTTGGACAAAGCTGTTTGCCAAAATCAGATTAGTTATATGTTTTAATGATCGCTGATTTATAAATACACTGTTTTCAGTGCTGTTAAACAGTTCAGCCTGAGGACCGGAGGTTAATTTGTGTATACGTGCCGCCGAAGAAAAGAAATATTTTCGTGTACATTTGGAGCTGACAAACATGAGACTAATATTTTCAGCGGTTTCTGAGTTCAGCTGTTGAGTTGCATTTCAAACTGGCTTACTTCAGTTTCATGGTCAGCAGTCACCCGAACGAACACGTAGTTAACGACAAACAGACCGTTACAAAATGGTGTGGTAACTGCTTGTGGTAGCATTTCCATCATCACGGTTGTGTTTTGAGAACTGTGAACATCTACTGATGAGAAAGTTATATATTCGATGAAAGCGTGATCATCCACATGCCGCGCTTAGGTTAGCCTTGGATGTTATCTTCCAGAAACATTTGTGCAGTTGGCTTCTCTTAGTCTGACACGTTCCCACCGGTTGAGATGTTTTTTATTTGGAGAGAGCAGGTTAGACGCACTGGGCCTGACCGTCTCAAGTTTAACGCATTCAGCTGGATATAGATTTTTGTCAGGACCGGCAACACAGATAAACGTTCTCGTTAAAACCTCCCCTCTGGTAAAGACTGTCTTGGTAATTCAAGCTGTTGTAAACACTTTGGAATGATGTGTGCTAGCGCCTGACCTTTACAAGTGACGACTCGTTGGGCTAGAACAAAACTAAAAGGTTGCACGTCGAGGCAAACAGTGGTCAGATCCACAGGTCTTTCGAAATAGACCAAACTAGTGAGCATTATATGACATCGCAGAAGCTGGGCTGCAACAGCATGAATACATGCTGGAGACATAACGGTTTGACCGCTCTCGTCTACTTGACACACACGCATTTATATTTGAAGCTGGTGACTTGACAACTAATGGAGCAGTATCGTACATAGGACATGAATATGTTCTGAAAAGCAATTTAGAAAAGTGGATTCTATTTTACGAAGTGCAGTTCACTCGGTTCATTGTTTTGAAAATCTCTAATAGGCTGGTAAACTGTGGTTTGTTTGGCTCGGATTCCCAGCAAAAGTGTCCAGATTACCTCAAAATTACGTCATTTGACTAGATAATCTCAGTTGTCTGGGTTCGAAACCGAAAGCTGCATTATCGTCTGCGCACTCTTACTTGCAAATGGTCACTAATGTAAAGTGTAGCTCACATTGTCCAACGATCGTATGACGGGCATCGCCAAGGTGCGGCTGAAGGATTAGAATTACCGTGGAATAACTCGGACAAGTTTCTTTTCCCTAGCGCAGGTCAGATTTTAGTTTTGTGAAATTGTTGTGGGATGAACGTTAATGATCAAATTCGTGTACTTAATTCACTTGCTGTGAAGTCAACACATGAGAAAGTCGGGTTTTATGGGACAAGATTGTTATGTTACCTCCTCTCTGAAAAACCAAACCCATTTCTCTCCCTATCTTTGCTTCATAGTAGGTTCTGGGAAGTTGGTGTCTTCAGCGAATGCACCTCAAAGTCGATGAACTCTCCTTTCAAAGAACTGTTCTCTTTCCTCTGAATGGTCAGTCTACTGAAGTGAACATATGGACGGCTCGACTGTTATTTGTACAGTTATTTGTACAATGGCTCCTGATTAAAACATTAATTTCCTATTGGCGTCATGTCAGCTGTACACAATTCCCAGCGACATAGTTGTATATGGTCGATTTAACTGATAACTTTCCTCGGTCGAAGTGCACAAATTGTAGTGAGAAGGCGTCCAACAAAGCACAATCTTTATTGTCCAAATCGCCAGTCACATGCAACGCGCGCTCTCTCGTTTATGAGTCATAATTCCAACCCGCAGCACCCACCGGTTTCCGTTCACATGTCGTGTGCACTTCTAACCAGTTTACGTGCGTGACCGGTGCCTTCTATCGGAGGGTTTTTCGCTTGCCATTCCTCGTCTGTTTGTCCGATTT
>QNGE01002282.1:51650-105303 GCA_008508345.1 Paragonimus westermani | reverse complement strand
ACAGTCGTAACACAACCACATGTTTTGCTTAACCATCGGGTTTTGTACCGACCTCTCGCAAATTTTCAGCCATTGTGCTTTTTTCACTGTGGTCATTGAAATATCGGGTTAAACCCATTCGAATATTAAGAGAGCGGTAGAGATTGGACACAAATCTGACAACGAGAGACAATAGTGATCAGTATGGAGCTTTACTGTAATACAGGCAAGTGTACATACAACTGTTGCTCACCTTCCTTAAATAGAAATGTCACCGTCAGGTTTAAGACCTACAGTTTCGGAAATAAAACTGACAAACCCTCCTAATCAATACAGGAGAGGGGGACAGCCAAAAGTAATTAAAGACTGATGAAGTGTTTCTGAAACGCTGAAAAACAACAAACCACTAGGGGGATCATCAAGTTTTTTCCAAAAACACAACCGATCCGGGACACACCTTTATTTAAGTTTAAAGCCATATCCAATCTACAATCACCATTGAAGTAAGGTTTTCTCATTGCTAGCCGTAGATTTCCCATTCTGGTGGTTTATTTGAACCGGCCTCCTTTGAAACGAACAGGTTGCTAGAGCGTGACACTTATTGAATCACTTTAGTAGGGCATGTCAACAGACCGAACGGAATTCAAACCTTGGTTCACACGATTGTCACTATTAAAAAGGTTTCCTCAATACTTTGACCAAATTGATTGACTTCAGCTTGATTCGAATATCCCGGTAACAGGATTATTACTTGGAGTTAACGTGGCCGTTGTGTTGTCTTTGCTGGAGGTGACAGAATAAACTGAACAGTTTCCACAAATGAGTCTGAGTATGTGTTACCTCGGTCCTTACTTACGTTAGGCGACAAGCGCAATGTCACTAATTCTGGCTTTGTAAGTATTTCAAATGTGGTTAAAAACTTGCCGGCATGGCGTACGTACGTTCCGGCATGAGTAAAACTTGAATCTAACTTTTTATCCAGAAATCGACTACCAGAAAAGTTCGTCTAACCGGGAAAGCTGTCATCTAAACACGGATACAACACACATACAACAACCAAAATCTTCAATTAACGTTCAAAAACCCTAAGGTACATCAACATTTGGCTGACCGTGATGCCTCGTGCTCATATTGTCAAATGCACTGTAGATTAATAAGGACTCTTAACACTGACGTAACGCTACTGTTCAAAACCAAAGATACCGTAACATACAGACGGGAGCACTGGTAGGGTTGCAGTAGGCAACACGTGGCAATGCTGAACCAAAGGAGCAGATTTAAGATTATGACAAAGTCGTGTTTCGTTGCGGTTGTTTTCTTTGTTCGACTAACAGTCCGTTGATTTGGGAGCTTGGTGCACGACGTTAACGTGACGATCTGAATGGTGAGCAGGGCAGCCACTTACAAGGTATCATATCAGTTTTGATCTGTGTGTGCTTGACTAGTTTTGATCACACTTAATAACACATTTACTAACTGTGAGTCCTAGAGAAAGTATGGAAAGCACTCGAGGTGCTAATATGTGAAATGAATAAATGAATGAATCAACACCGCCGGTTGTGTCAATTAAACTCTGCAATAAGCCTGTCAAAACATCCAGCTTTACCGTATTTGTATGTTCCGCTTGCACTCACAGCGCTAAGTCTGAAACCGATATGGAGACACCTACCCCATAGTACAATGTCACTAATAGAATAGGAAATTTTCCTTCTTGAAAATCATTAAACCAATCCTGAAAACAGTGGCAATTAGATCGCAAGTTCTTCATAAGCAGTTGGCATGAAACGCTGTCTTTTTCTTTCCATCAGTTCTATATAAGGCTTTAGAGTGTTTGTGATAAGAAAATCGGGTACAGCTGAGATCAGACAATAATGCTTCTGTCTTGATGCGACCTTCAAATTAGCTGTCACATTATTTGCCTATGTTTGTTGAATATGTGTGCTTCACAGATTCATAGTTGAGTCTAAATCGCTACCACAGGCTGATTGGTCCAACACACATAATCACCAATATTAGACCCACGTTTATTGACGACCAGCGCTAGTAGGGAAACATTACAATGCTGCAGTATGTTCATAGTAAGACACTAATGAAAACCGTCGTAGTGCATTGATAACTTAGTTTCAATTTCACACCCCAATACCTTTGGTAAACTTACTAGTGACTGCGGTCGTGAGTACAATAGCTGCCATCAGCAAGTCTATCAGTGGGTTTTGTGTCAAACTAAAATTTTATTATGGGGTAATTCTAGAAAGTCAGGTCACCCGGATAAATTTTCTACTGTCACCAGTTGTTTTGATCGGAAGATGGATACCGGCTGGCCATCTAAATGTGAAATGAGGAATGGATGCTCTTCGCTGCTGTTGACAACGGAGCTTTGAACCGGGCGTCACGGGATTGGCAGCTGGGAAGAAACAAACTGCCTATTACATTGATCGTCTTCTGTTCCGACGGACATCACTGTGCCCCGTATAAGTATTTGTTGAGCAGAGGGCTTGTGGGCTATACATAACTACGGTCTAACACTAGCTACTAATAACAAAAGGATTCACATTTGGGATTGATGTATATAGTTAAAATGGGCATAATCATGGAAACGATTTGAAGCAGACAAACAGAGGAGACCGGGGTATAAAATAAAGTGATTCCCGAATTGATAAGACCATGGATAGCAATACTCAGATGTGCACGTTGTGTCGGTGACGTTGAAGGAACAGAACCACTTTAACACGATGTGGAACTGTTGGGTTGTCGCGTTGGTCACGTTCTCGATGTCGAGGTGTTGACGGTTTGAGACACGGTTTAAGAAGCTGTCGGGCTACGGAACTACGAGCTATGTCACGTGTGTCTGGACGTCACATGCTTGTACAAACATGACGATGTCTCAGTGAATGCGTCCGTGCTTCGTAAATGTGGCCTTGGTAACCGTTCCGGTGATAGAGCAAGGCTGGCTGTCAGTCAGCTGATTGGAGGTGGGAAAAGCCTAACAGAGACTGTGCACGCAGGCTGGACTGGGGTTGCTGGTTCGCGCGCTAGCGTGCGAGTCGCGTGCCGTCAGTCTGCGGCCTTAAGAGTTGGCAAAGGGGTGCGTGCGCTGTTCAGACATCGTAAGCGCCACCGTTTGCTGAGCAAATGAGAGATGAATGTGGGGTGACGACTGAGCCATCCGGTTTTGGGCACGACACTGAGCCGTTTCATATTCATTATTCAAGCATGGGCAGTCTGCCAGTTTGGGAACAAAAAAACAGATTTCGCCGTGAACGCTTGCGGCGAACACTCACTCAACCTCAAGATTTTGCACATAATATTCTCATGAGAAACAATTGCTAAACTGTTTTTGCTTCGCTGTAAGAAACCAGGTGCATGTATGAAACCAAAATTTTGAATTCCATTGTTACCCGCTAAGCAGTATAAGGTCAGTATTATCAAAACCATCACACTTAGCAAAATCAGTTGATGCATTCCTGCCACAGTTTGCGTGGTGAAGATATCAGGGAAAAGATGAGATCAACATCCTTCGCTCCCTGTACAAGTGAACAGTCAGAGCAACTCAGAATATTATTGTTGGAACCGGTATGAAGAGCGCTAACTCCACGGATCTGAGTCCCACCCCTTTAACACAGAAAACGCATATGAGCACCCCGTTTTAAAATGTCGTTGACTCCTCCAATCATTATTTTAAATGTATGAGTAACGTCACTGTCTGTCAGCGTGGTTTATCTACCGATGACTGATAGTATACAAGTCAAGAGATCTTGTGTAGTACGGCCCATCATTCTGTGGAAACGACTTACACCGTTTGGAGACAGTCTGATTGACCACAGTAGGGTTCCATGGTCATCAGTTATATTGCGGCTTACACGTATACTTCATTGTTTCTGTATACACTGTTTACTTCATTACGATTAGTGTCGACGTAGATTTGAGCCTCGACAGCATATCGTTCCACATATTGTTCCACAGTCGATATCAGAACACGGGCTAGGATTCATCAAATTTTACGCCTTGAGTAGTACACTTAAATCGACTTACTGTTCGATAAAATTAAGTGTTCTAGCGACTTTCAGGCGAGTAGTTTTCAAGCTCATTCTCCAGTTGATTTCTGGATCTCACGAGGAATCTTCTTTTTCCGCACTGGCTTGGTTCTGCCTACCAGCTGATGTAAGTAAATGTGATAAGGAGCGTCCCAAGAGTGAAATGTGGAAATCTGCCGATTTCTGTGTGCACAGTAAGCAAGCCAATTAAAAGTTATGGTTGGTCTTACCGTTGAGAAATCGTCCATAGCATAACCCAGAAAGTATATAGTCATGATTTTGCACATCAGTTCAATGGAAGCTGCAAACCGTCGTCGCAAATTGCGTTTCGGCCAAGTATGACAGATTCTATTACATCACTGCACAGAAGTGTGCATAGTAGCACATGTTCAACGGCCTTCAGTGTCAACGGCCGAATACATTGTTTAACTCGTAGAAGGTTTGGTCTAGAGTGAACGGATACACACACACACCACCGGTAGCAACAATCTTAACAACTCATCGTTTGAACAAAGCAGATAGAACATGAAAACTGGTAGATGCAAGCATTTCGTATTGACTCATCAGTACCAAACTTACAATAACACGGGTGGGCTTTTTTTAAAAACAATCGATTTGAGGGGTGGAAAATCAATAAGCGAGAGAGGATAAGATATCAAGTCCAGGGAAGGGTCAGGTTCACGAACAGTTGTTTCTGAACACAGAGAGCTGGTTTGAGTCGATTAATTGCAACTGCTTAGTAAAAATTCGGCTGTCATAAATTTCACGCGGCCTGTGGTTTTGCAACATATCTGTAGGTAGCAAAAATTGAAAACTCTTTGCTGTTTACTCCCACCAAAAAAGTTGTGGCAATACCTCATATTCGTGGACCGAATATTGCCTTGCTTTTGGTTGACTAATTAAACCTTATCAGGCAAACATACTCAGCAAATTGTTCATCGGGTTTTCTTGCTGTCAAATCTATATATGGGCGGGTAATGCGGCGCACATGCAAAATCAGGCCAACTTACAACCTACTTGGTCAATAACTGATATCGATTTAGTGATCGAAACAGACAGTTTACAAATCGTTTACCCTTCAGTATAATGCCGTAGTAGTAAACTGACCGACGCGAATTTAAACATTCAATAAGGAAGTCTATATGCCACCCAGCCCTAATTGAATTAGTCCTGAATCGGGGTTTCAGAATGTTCAACTCAGAGTTCGGCCACGAAGAGATTTGCAGATTGCAAATTAGCTGTGTGACGACGTAAACAATTCATCAGGCTACCGAAATGTAAAAATTGAGTGTTTGGAACAGTATCTGATAAGCAAACCTGGAGGTGTTAACTTAGTGTACTTCGAAAATACAACTAGCTAAACATAGCGTGAAGGTGACCAACTTGAAGTTAAGTGCAGGTCATTCTGCCTAAACGATTTATCATTCAAAGAACTCGGTTCCAGTGACCAGAAGGCCGAATTCTTTATCTGAGCCCGGGAAGCTTATCTATGTTGATGAAACTATAGACTGTGTTCAAACCTAAAGCTTGTCAGCTGCATTCCACGAGAGATTTTGCTCTGTTGTGAAAATTCGGCACACACTGGTAACAAAGCGTAATGGAGTTCGTCAGTTATCAATCGGCATCAAGCTAACTTAACTGCATCAGTTACCAGGGTTGTGTACAAATCAGAAGCAGTGTATTCTTTGCACGAGGTATCCTACTAAACTACAACCGCATCACAAAATGTTTTACTTAGCACGAATGACTATGTTGTGTGTCAACTCGTACGCAATTCCTATTCACTTGGAAAAAGTGATTGATCAGCATGAAACGCAACTGACTATGTATAACAGTGCCATCATCAAATGCGACCTCGGGGTATATATATATATATATATATATATATATATATATGGGATATCAAACAGACACTTCCCGGTAGCTTAATTGCCAAACTTGCTCAAATTGTTTAACATCCCCTTCCGACCGTTTTCCTGGATCAGTCGTTTGTTTGTCACACATTTGTGTTTGCTGACGTTAGGTCTGATAGAGTGCGCTTAGGCTTCGGTTTTCTTTCACCGACTTGTTCAGTAACCTTATGAGCATGCTCAGGTGTAAATAATTTGCTCGATCAATTCCATGGAATCTGCTAACCATAGTTTCTGAGGAGATCAACTCCAGATTGAGTATGTTAATGTATGTTTACTAATGAATGTTAAACAAACTGTGGGGCTCACAACCAACATTTTCAGTTCACACACAACATTTAATGTAATAAATGAAATTAGTCACAATGCTTTCATCCGGATCGTCATAAATGTGCTTGGTTTTCATTCAATCACAAAGACCTGACTCTCTTTCACTCTGGTACGATCGTGATGAGTTTGCGACGCGTCACTTCGGCGCGCTACTACAAGCAGTTTTTCAGCAGAATGTCCACGATGACATAGGCTATTAAAAAAGAACCTATAAGAGTATGCTTGTCTCAAGTGGCAGCTTTCGCCGAGCACTTTAGTATCCACAAGGAGATGGTGTTGTTAAGTACTATTAAGTACTGGACCACCGATTCTAGGAAACTAGAACAACAGAGGTTTAAGCAGCACTAAGGAATCTCAATTTCTCATGGGGAAAACGATCGCTATTTGGCTGCAAACATTTTGCTTTCTGATGGGCCGCTCGTCATTACGTTCCACGACCTTGTTCCACGACCTCAAGTCTGACACACGTTCGAACACCTTATTTTACTAATCACTTCTTACAGACAGATTTGATTTAGCAGCTGATCTTCTTTTTGTTGGTTAAGGCCGATCGACCGTCGTTCCGGCCCCGACAGGTTCTGCATGGGTTCTGTTTGGCTGAACTTCCTCAAGCCAAAAACAACTGCAGTCCAATTTCGTTACAAGTTGCACTTCATAGACTTGCCACTCGTATTTTCCCGTTGGTCCGCGTTTTGAATGTTAATCTCACGAATCTCATCGGTCAAGACCTCTTCTTTTTGTTGGTTAAGGCCGATCGACCGTCGTTCCGCCCCCGACAGGTTCTGCATGGGTTCTGTTCGGCTGAACTTCCTCCAGCCAGAAACAACTGCAGTCCAATTTCGTTACAAGTTGCAATTCATAGACTTGCCACTCGTATTTGCCCGTTGGTCCGGGTTTTGAATGTTAATCTCACGAATCTCATCGGTCAAGACCTCACCTGTTGTTACGGCATTTGAAATTGCATATAAGTTAGTTTGGTTGGACAGATGAAATTCGTCACATCGACGATTTCCTTATCCTAGAATAGCTGACAAACCAACCGCTGGTCACGGTGAGCATTCTTACTGGCATAATGTTGCCTAGCATTGTCAGAAACGTAGTGTACATAACGAGCTTGTTTTTCATAAATTACTGGCAGATCAGCTACACAACTCTTATCTTGAACAGGGTTGTCCAGACGAAACAAGTGGCCAGTTCAAGTAAGGTTAACAACGTCACAGTAACGAAATTGGACGACGGCTTGATAACTGTATGTCATGATCGTAACGCACTGAAACGGCAAATACTTGATCGCTTACCGTGTGCGTCGTGGGCCATTACAATAAAATGGCCAGACTAATGAGTCCTGAGTGCATAGGTGTGCACTTAAATCTCCAGTGTCCCAACCTTGCTGAAAGCCTGATATTCCAAAATTTTCCGGTGAATGCCCTGAACTCGGTAGGTTGGATGAAAAGAAGTCGCCGGATTAATAAGATGATTTGAACTCACAAACGGTGTCACGATTTGATTGACAACTGACTCTGAACTTTCTTCATTGAATCGGACTGGACGATGGTCAGGGATGTACCTAGATAAGCGCCCGATGACTCAAATTAGTTCTGCAGAACAGAAAGTATGAGTGCGTGTATAAAATAATCGGCAAAGCAGGTGTCTTAGTTCCGTGTTGTCGATACAATTTTGCAGTACAGTTGAAACAACCACGTAATTTGGCGGTATGTGTATTTCTACTGACAACACGGTTTGGTCTTTCGGCTACTGTTTCAACACACATGTTATTTTTGAGTGCTAAAGAAGTAGACACTGTTGTGTGTTGCTCAAGCGATGTTTTGTTTTACTCCCCAGTACGCTGCGCAGTGTTGTCTACAGAACCCTCCAGCTAGCCATTTTACAGGATTAGTGTGCTCAATAATGACAGTTCGTCAGAAAACCTGTTCTGTTAGAATGCTTTGATAGCCCAGTCGTTCATCTACTTTATGGGGTCACAGTCAGCGAGAAAGAGTTGCGGAACAAATATATAGGTTCGACGAAAGTTGTCATCTATGAACCTTAGTCCGAACAGACTCATCAGCGTGGCTTCGAATGGATACATCCAGAAAGACTAGCTGATAAACAGGTTCATATTTTGGCATAGAAATTCGATTGTTATGGGAAGATACGGAAGTAGTTGGGCTATATTTTTGATTAGGTTGTTCCGCATATGAAACACACACTGGCATGGACATTTCATCCACGAATAGGTCTCTACAGTTGGTCATTTACAGAATTCACTATGCAGCACTTATCTTAGAACTTAGGCTGTGCGTTTGGTTCGCAGAACTAAGGTAGCTATTATACTTTCGTCGAGGACATATGTATACGAATGTTAATGACCCGAATAAATCACATATGTAGTCTACGTTCGCTTTTAATCAAATAACCATAAACAAGGATGGGATGTTGTTGTAACCCTTGACTCAGTACGCTGGTTCGTCCACGATATAATAAGATGGTTGATAGGAAATCGGGTTCTGCTCCTTGTTGTAATTAACACGGCAATCTTGGTCCCGAAAATACGCGGCGGTCCCCGTTAATTGTGCCCAAGACAAACCAAAAGACGGATGCAAAAAGCAACTTTGTTCGGCTCAGAAACGTGTGCAACAAGGAGAAAAACTGCATGGTATTTATAGGATGCATAGTGAATCAGAAAACCGAAGAACAGACATCAAAAAAAGCAGTTAAAGTCACTAAGCCACCAATGGGCATAGCGGAATAAAGGTCAGACAGGTAAAACCTAGTGGAGGTCACCTCTCGAATGTTCACCAAATTTCCGCTTATTATGATAGGATAGGATCGTCTTTTCGAGGAAAGAAGCGGTTCTGGACGGAAAAAATGGGTTTCTCTAACAGATGCTCACAGTGAACTTTTTGTGCTCGGTTAACGTTCACGAATTCAGAGCTCTCCCGCGTCCGAAGTCTTCAAGACAGCTCTGATTTCTGTGTCAAACCGGAGTTGAAGTATTTCCTTATCCTACTTCATCTGGAATAATTATGGACATTTTGTGTGTTAGAGTAAACTGGAGCTCGGTCGCAGAATATTGAGTGCAAATCAAAAAATACCTGAAGGTTCAATAAACTGATGAGTAGTCAAGTTGAACATCACTTACATTTGACCGCAGCCTTCGTATTAAGACTTTCCAGCCAGCCAGTCTGTTTCGAAAAGTAGCACTAGACTCACGATTCGTTCTCATTAGAGCTCGTCAGTGATACATATCCTTGCCACGGCTGGGACTGGAACTCCGGTCACCCCTTCACGAGGTAACTGTGTTGATCACTGGGCCATTGACCTCACATTAGACGCGACCGAATTATCACTCTCACAAGCAAAAGTGTTTGAGTGTTCAGAGCTCTAATGAGAACGAAACTCGAGTTTAACAAACTCTTCATGAAACAAACAAAAACACTATCCTGCATCCTGCATCCGACAATATTTCGGTAAAATTAATAAGTATGTGTTACAGTTAAAGAATCACACACGATTAAACTAAGCCGTTCAGGAGTGGACTTAAGAAATAAAAGGACAAAGCGACAGGCAACCAGCACGGCACCGTCAGTAAGCTCTATCGACTGTGCACCACCATTTCAAACCATAAAGTGAAAGCTGTCGGAACAATCCGGACCGTACACAAACATAGCAACAGCTGGTTACAACGGTTCACCATACTTCATTTATGAAAACGTTTTATTCTGTACACCATATGCAACACGAAGTGACGTGCTGTCTACTTATGCCACGGTAGCGTTCTCTGACCAAAGTTTTGTTCAATATGTTAAATGTTTTTGAGAATTCACTCTTCAATTTATCGATAAATACTTTCTTGTTAGCACAAACGTTGGTGAATACAGTATGCATCTATAGGGAATTGCAACGACATATTATTGAATGTATCGTAGAAAGTTGGGTTGTTGAAATTTTCGATTAGATTAGGACCGACTAAACATTGCTCCAAAGGTATATGAAGCTCTAGAGAAAAAGGGCTTTTAACCTGATCTGATGTGGACCATGGAGTGGTTGAGAGAGGTTATACCTTTGTTGCGGGTTCACAACGAATCCAAAAATGAGTTAATAATTGGGTTCAACTGATATCGTTTGTCCAGTTTTGGCATCAATAACTAACACTTACAAATGAACAGCAAAGTGGTTACGCTAATTGACTTGTCATAGTATTATATAACAAAGCAATTTGCGTTTATTTGTCGACTTCGCGTGATATCAAAAGTGAGTACTAATGAGGCTAAAAAGCAGATAGTTGCTACCAAACAGACTGGGTTTAAACGTTCGGTTTTTTAAGGAATGTATCTACTGTGGTAGCTGTGTCATATGCTGTGGATATCAACTAAAGGTATATCATATATACTGCCCATTGGTAGCCCACAAGTCCACAGAATTAATAAGCAACTTGTAAAAATAATGATTACCTGAAAAAATTGTAACAGCTAAAGTACGGATACGGAGATGGATAATCAAAGACGCCAAGGAGCTGCTTTGCAAATCTGTTTAATTACGTTTTGTCTCATTTGCTTTTTCAGTCGACGTGTAAAACCTGACGTTGACCAAGGGGATTTGAGAATAGTGGTTTTATCGGATAAGCCTTGCTGCAATTTCACTAAACAGAGTTTGGCGTTTTATATTTGTGCACGTGCCAAGCGGAAGTTTCTACTGATTTGTTGATAGGGATGATGAAGGGGATCAAGTGAATTGTATATAACATGAGCAACAAATCAAGACCAAACACACGGGTAATATGAATTTCCGAGCCTGGCTCAGTCAGACCACTCATTTCAGAAAGATCGCCTAACAAAAATAATTGACTGAACTTTCCCTTTTTGGAGTGCTTGTGCTTTGTTTCTGATTGTACGCATCTGACGATCGGATTCTCTGCATAACGAACGTAAATAGGTTGTATGTACCTACAAACGACGCCGTATTCCGTCTTATGATTGTGCACCCGTAGTATGGCCCGTTTATCTTGTTTATTTTTTAGGGAATAAGCTAAAATGTCCTGTACGCACACATTATTAGGCCGACTTTATTTTTCAACAGCTGCGGAAAATAAACCGGCTTACTGCATCAAAATGACCGGCTGGCTCAGAAGTGAAATATTACCCACATGCCACTTAAAACTTATACATATACATATGTGTATCAATGAAATGCGCAGTTTTGCAAACAGTGTGGATAAGACCGCGGGATTGCACTCAAAACTTCTCAGGTGCGTTCGTGGGTTTCAATCATAATACACTTGAGTAACCTTTCCAAACGGCTGTGAATAAGTCCAGGTTGAGACTGTACACAAGGTGCAGTTGAATTAACAATCCTTTGCACAAGCCATATTGTTGGTGATGGTGTGTTCAGTGAACAAAGAGAAAACAAGAACGATAAGAAACGATATTGAAATGTGATTACATAGGTTTGCGCACACTGTTGCTCTCCCGAAAGGGATAGTTTGTATTTACTGTTGAAGGCTATAGCATCCCAGATCACTAACAAACCATTTGCAAATAGGCACCAGCAACAGTATTTGAGTAAGTTGTGACCGCTGCTCTATAAAGTAACGGACTGTTGATAAAAATGCTGAATAGTAAGCTGCCAAAATTAGTTCACTGTGGATCACTCGCATGTTTTTCAAATGAGCTTGGCACTCGTTTTGTTAACAGAAAGCTGCAGTGTGGAGCTAGCAGCCTGGAACCCGAATAAATGCCACATCGAATGTTACTCAAGTGGATAGGGATCAGGGTATCCACAACGTAAAAACTAGCGCTTTTATTCGGGTTGGTAAACAAGAGTACAGTCTATCACACTTTTCTCCCTAAACAGCCAACTGAGGTTCAATTTGAATTAATCGAAAGTAGTTTGGTGTAACGGATTAGTACCGCTTTCTACTGTTCTGTCCAAAACACATTTCGTCTCCTGTAGTAATTAATCATTTTCGTGCTAAGTGGTTAGATTGGGAGTTACTGTTAAGGATCAGAAAACCAAAATTAACGTTTACTTTACGATTCTCTGCAAATTTACTTCTGCAGTACAATCGTCTTCTGATGTCACTTCCACTCTATACTTCATGCGTCCCCCTTACTTTGTATTCTCCACCGACCTTGAGCTGAACAATCTCTCCTTTGATTGCTTCGAATTTTGTACAGAGCACACCAGAATGGGTAAAAATGGCATGCTCTAGATTCATGCTGTACAATCCACTTTATAACATTTTGGCGACTGAGTTGCATTTCACTGAGCAAAACAGTATGCCCCCTAGGCCCATGGGCTGTTTCTCTTGGCATACAACATAGTACAAAATGCAAAGCGTAATCTGTAAGAAGTTCTTACTTGTGACACGGTGGGGAACAGTTCGCATAAGATATTGGACGAATAAGCACACTTTAGAAGTTTATGCAATAGTACTCTTTAAATTGAGGGGTTGCATAAGTATGAGACTGGGCGCACCTTTCACTGATACGGATTCTTTTCAACAGTTGAGAAATAGTGCACGTTTCTTACTAAGTGCATCTTGTAACTGCACGTGGATATAACTGTTAACCACTTGTCTAAAATATGGAAATATCCGGTATGTTGCTAACACAAATTAACTAAACATTCTTGCTACAATTTTGACTAGATATAATCTCCGTTGAACACACTGTACGTTTATATGATGAGATAAAAACAGATACACTTTGTGTGACGCACCAATGTATGATGAGTTCTAGTTCTACTTCTCTTAAATATTTGAAACGGCTACTTACTCATCACCGTATAACGAAATTACAGTTGTTGCTACGAGGTCTACAAGTCGGTCATTTTAGTTAAAACTAGATGCAAAGTCAGCATGAACCCAGTGCAACGCCTGGCGCAAGAATAATAAAACTTTCACCAAAGATTGATGACAAAATTCTTTTCTAGAAGACAAACTGGGAAATCGACGCGTTTCCGCATCTCTATATAAAGTCAACTAGGCTGCTACAAAAATTTTCAGTCGGCATACGTCGAATGTTTGTTGTCCGGAATTTCAGGAAGGTAGAACAAAAAATTTACTGTTTACATAGTTTAAAATCACTAACTGCTATGGATAGCTTGAACTGTTTCCAATCTAACTGTGTGGTGTAATAGACAACTGGAATTTTCGTTTAGCTTATTACGACAGACAGTTTTTAACCAGTGAAGTGTAGGAGAGGAATTCAAGTAACACTGAACCGGAGGTCGCAGTGAGACACGTGTCCGCAAACTTCTTAGCGTGTGTTAACGGAAGTCAATCATATCCTACCTAAATCACTGAAAAAAATGTACTGAACAATCTGGACGAAACGTTCACTTGCACAACACAGTAGTTTTACACGTTTTACACAACAAGTAGAACAGTATAAATGTGTTTTGTTTTACATTCCATTCACTTACACCAATAAACAACAGAAGACATATTAATGAAGAAACCGTGGGAAATTTTTCACCTAATGAGTTGCTGACGAATTGCGGAGACAAGGAAGGTAGGATTTGTGTTGAAAAATAGGAGATCTAGTTGCACTACCTGAGTTCCCGGTTGCGAACTTAGTGTCCGCTTTCAAGAACAAGCTGCAAATAGACCAAGTGGAGATGGACACCGAAGAAGTTACACATAATACACGTTATGTTTCTGTTCTGTTCTGAGTCGTCGCTAATAACTTCTGTTGAGGCGGCTCACCTAATCAACAGGCGCACCCAAGTCTCAGCGTACAGTGATCGGGTAAGTCTGTAAAGATCAGCAAAGCAAAATATGGGAGATGTCTACGTTCAGCAAAATGTACACCAGGAGACAAACTTGAACGGAGAGCAGATCATCCACTTTGTATCCATCGATCTCATACAGGAAGAGCAAAAATTTAAGTGAATTCTGGCCTCAAGGTCTTTGAAGATCTGCACCTGCTTAGTAGTTATGTAAAGCTATCTAGAAAGTGTTTTTTGGAAAAACTGTCCGTCAGCAACTCAGTTATTCGGCTACCGGCAAACGAGCGCAGTATACAACATTATCGGCGTATAGTGGGGACACCATGTCATCAATGATATGGGCGATCGACAAGTCTTCGGAAAGGATAGATTCTGTCGGATCATGCGCACATTGATGTCGTCTGACGGGCATGGTTGGATTGGATGCATATTATGGATGCCAAATCACCGTTTGCCATATCACGCCTTATTTGAGAGTGAGGGATTAGGCTGGCCCAGTGGTTCGTTCATGACTTTGATTCGGAGTATGAAGACAATCATTCTGAAGCTTGTTTCAGCTGGGTACTTCAGGCTTCCCGGCTGGGGTCCGAAAGATAACAAACATTTTTGATTCATAGCGCTGTCTCGTATGGCGGAAAACAAAAGTCAGTGGCGCTGGTGTTTCTTATCTGTTAAGTATATAGGGTACACCACATTGTACGGTGTACCAGTTACACTATTGAAACAGTTTAGTAGATTACCGCTACTTATTTGGTTAAAATTAATCACCTCTTCCAACGTGACCACCAGGTGGTAAGAAACGAGCAAACATGATGGGGTGTCAAATGCTGACCACCGACAATGTTATCGGTATCAAGATTTACAACTCTGACACCGGGCCTAGAGTTATTCGAACTCACCACGTGTAGATGTTATTCTCTGGACATTAGCAATCGCGTAATCCACGGCCTCTCTGTCAGCTGACTTACCAGCACACTTTAGTGAATTATTTCATATGTATTGTGGCATAATAAGCCTGATAAGTCACGTGGTTGTTCTCAAAGTGAAGGCTTATTCAGCTGTGTCGTAAACTTCTCATTGTCAACCGACCTTCTTGTTGCAACCCCACGGTGCTCGGTGAGCTCGAATGAAGAAAATACGTATCAGATGAATAACAATTTTGGCCCAGCTTGCAACAGATAATTTCCAGAAGTAATAATTGGTGACCAATAACTTGTACATTTTGTTATAGTGAGGTGTAGCGGAAACGCAAGACGGTTTACCGGACTTCAGAATGATCTCTTTCTGTTCGACACTGCAAAAGGACGTCGGTGGTGACCGCACCAATAACTGTTATTTAACTGACCCGGGGTCAGTTAACCGTCACGTACAAACATAACGTATAAAATTGGAAAATGGTACGAAGTCAGTGTGAATTAGCTGCAGATTTACAACCAATTTTAAGGTACTCAGCTGTGAGCGAAATTTCATCAAACAGAAAAGTGAACTGCAATTCAGGCTGCTGACTAGTGTTGTTGAAACATCTGATTGGCCTACGTCATTCCCAAGAACCGATTTGTGGAAGAAACGCTGAATTAAACTACACACCATCTAGAATTCCGAACTGTGTCCGAATATATGAACGTCTTGGTGAATCTCTTCACGGGGCCGGCCATTACGTTGGCATTAAAATGCTGAAGCATATGGAAAGTAAATGACCGAAAAGGCAACACGGAGAAGTATTACGACAATGTCACTTGTTCATTTTATGTATAGTTAACGAGGGATTTACTGGATGTCAGCCGCAGAAGAAAGTTGACTGAACCTGGATTTCTCAGCAAAGTCCGTAGCGTAGGTTTTCTAAGGGACTCTGAGTCGTCTCAAACTTACTAATTCCTCGTGACCGTTGGAGAATATTGCTTATGAAGGGTGCCCATTAATGCACCTCGCCAAGCTTCTGTAATGCTTTGAGAGATTTGATCACTTTGTCTTTTTGCCTAAAATGATCAAACATAGCCTCGTGGTTTGCTTTCATAAATTACTCGAGTACTGGCTGATCGGAAGTGAATATGAGTTAACAGTAAACGGACAGCTAAAAGATAGATTTTCAACGAACAAGGGCATTACACAAGATCCCCGTCATTTATAATTAATTTCTCAAACATTACACTACTACCAGTGATTTTGCATTACTTCGTGGACACGGAAATGCTGTGAGGCAAACAGGGTTCACACGGTATGGACGAAGGTCGAAATAAATTAAGTTCATTTCTCCATTCGTGCATATGTAGTCACTTATCACAAATCGTCTCTAAGTGTAAAGGCAGGCACATATCCCGGTGAAATTACGCTTGACATAATTTGAACGATCCTAGGTCTAATGCTTGGAATATAAAAGGATAAACAAAAGTTTTTGCAAATGAACCTGTTCTGTCTACAAGATGTGCAGTTAGAACAAACAAACCAGGAAGGAAATGTGAAATTTTAGGAAGAATGAGTAGAAGGGATTCTACTGGAGACAGCTGCAAAATAAGTGCCTCCACTGTTTGCCTCAACTCTCAAACAGACATGGAGGATTGTTGCCTGTGATCAAAGAGGATGTGGCCGGTATTACAAGGTCTCAGTGGTGGGTTGCTGTAAAGGTCACAAGGACCCATTTGCCCTCATTCCGGAAAGGAAAGCAGGATTAGATCAGTTCCCAGTGAACTATGAACAGGCAACAGAAGGAATGACACTGATCTACAAATTCTCCACATACCTGATAATCCAACAATGGAGCTACTTCTGTTAAAAGTCAGTTATGAAAACAGGAAATGCACGTTAAATGTGAAACTCGTGTGTGGTTTAAACTTGCACTAAACCATACGAACCGAATAAAACTCGTGTTTGTTAGATAGGAGGTGTTAAACAGTCAAACTCTACTTACAGATGGGGTGGCTACTGTGTAGACAAAACCAATTCGCAGTTAGGTTTTGTATCTCCGGAAAGCTCTGTGTAACTTAATGCTCACGATTGACTCCGCTGAGCTGTTCAGAGCTTTGCGCTGTCGCGACATACGCGAGAGATATCTGATTTTACAGTTTATTTGGTCGGCTAGACGTATTTTCACATCGTGCACATCTGTCTGTGCATTCATTCGATTTTGAGGTTGTCTCCCACAAAGCTTATTGGTTTCATCGGTATGCTGCTTCCATGTGTCGGTAAGCTGTACGCTACTGTTTCTCTTTTCATTCAAGGTGCGTTCTTATCAGCCGTTTATTTTACACACGCGGAGAGTGCAACATATTTCACTTCGAGAATAACACATACACGTGAGAACTTACAATTTCTCTCTGTCCCGTGTTATGGTGAAATTAGTTAAGCAACTGCAATAATTGTGGACCGCTTACCCACGTTGATGATTTCCTCATGGCCAGTTTCTGTTAACAGACGCACGGGACCTGAATTCAAATGTTCGCATACACTTTGTGACAAGTAATAGTTTGATCGTTAAGCATTACTTGTTTGATTGCTGTCTATGCGTTCTCATTGGGGAGAATTTGTTGATCCGTTCAATAACGACTGCTACACAAAGGCATGCAAGCAGTCGAAAAGTTCCCTCGCTGGTGAGCGGTGTCAGCCTATTGGCGTCATCGATCTGCTCGACTGCTCTGTCACCTACCCTTCACAAGTGCGTCCGCATGCGCGCGTATACACCGAATGCGCTTTGAATGCCCAACGAATTTGATCAGCTACGCACTGGTGTGACATACAGTCACAACAAAAGGCGTATAATCATTTTCAGGTGTAGTGGAAACCTGAATTCGAGGCACTGTGTGACATACGATCTTCATTCTCGGAAAGTACATTCTTGTGTCAAACCTTACAACTAATAGTGCAATTCTATTCAATGCCGCTGTACAATTTATTACAACGGACAGCCACTAATCAAATTAATGGGTACTCTCAAGCTTGGAAAATTTGTGTATGCACATAATGGTATCGTGCGTATTGTGACTTACAAAAGGAAGTGTACCGATCACCTATTCCTAAACAACGACCAAAGAATCAGTACTGTGTTAACAAGTCATGGCTTCGCCTTACGAAATGATGACTACAGTTTCGAATTTCATTGCGATTGCACCTATCTGACGGGTGGCTCCGATTGTGGTTGCGGCCTGTCGTGATGAGATCAGGGAACAGTAAATACTTTGCCCAGTTTTCTTGAATTATTCTTTGTGACTGCATTTCCACTTACCTAATATACAGGAGACGAAAGTAATAGACGTCTGTAGAATATGCTCAGGCAGGGGATGAGGAAAAGCCAACTGTGTGCATCCGAAAGTGAAATTTTCCACTGCTCACGGTAACAGTTAGATTAGGCATTAATCATCAGGATCGCTTACTAAAGTGGATATTTCCTGGGTATTTCCAGTAATGTTTCAAGATTATGGACAATCGTTAGTTTGACGGGTCAAATATACCAGACAGTTCCATCTAGACTAAAAAGGGATTTCTCAGCGTTCTATCACTTGGTCGACATTTCTTCATTAAGAGAGAGTGAATGGTGCGCGATATGGCGTAAATCTGTACCAAACTGAAATTTCTTGTTCCTGTTACTGTAACATAACGTCAGTGGACCCCGATATCTTGAGCGTGTTGTTAAAAGTTTTTGCTTATTTATAAAAGGGTCCTGTGAAAAGATTTCCGAGTAAAGACGCAAGCCGGTGGGTTTTGAAAAAATAAAGGAGAGTGGGAAACGTCCGTGATAAATTTTTGTACAAGATAACATTCACAAGCTTATGGCTACACAACCTTTAAGATGACTTTCATCTATGATCGTGCAGTAGCAGCCCAGTGACTTATCGCTCATTTAGTTTACTAAGTTTTTTCTTCCATAACTTGAACTATACTGATGTACACTGAGGTGTCTATCGAATGTAGTACGCAAACATTATCCATCATGAATGATAACCGGATGATAGCAACTGTGCCCTATTTCGTCGACTCCGATTAAAGTATTCATTTTTACGTCAATTTCAAGCCATGTCATGTGCGTTCATATCAAAGCGGCTAAATACAGCACCCTTAAGGTTGCAGAAGCTGTCGGGTTTCAGACGTACAGTCTCCTTTTACTAGACCGGTGTCTTTTGTTCATGCACACGAAATATCTTAGACTTCAAACCCGTGCAGTCATTGGTACCGCAGTAAAGTAACCTCGGAATGAAACCAACACGAAATTATGAATTGCACCTATGTTATGAGTTTCAACAAGAAAGCATTACATCAAACGCTCAGCCATCTCTTACTGATGCGAAAGGAACCTGCGAATCATGCTATCTGGATGGTGAGCAAATCGTGGAAGTCCGGGTAAAAGGTCAGAAAGACTAAATAATGTCAAGAATCACGCGCACTGCTCAGCGGATTTGACATTCCCTTCACCAGCAGATGTCATTTCTCTCCTAAATTCGTAAAGCCAAATAACTGATTGATCCACTGAACTGTCTTCGTGAATGACTGCTGTATGAACGGTAACTGGCATGGGTTGTTTATGCGTTCTTGGACGATTCGGGACTCATTCCGACGCGCACTACACTTAACATAAGCAAGCTCCTTCTTTCATTTCCTGACTAGTGTCCTTTTAAATTTTTGGTAGAAAGATGACGAAACATGCGACAGTTGGTACACTAGCTTCGTCTTTGAAGACATTATTAGCATACAGCCACGGATTCGTTTGCATAGTCAATCATGGGAACAAACGGTTCACCAATAGAAAGGCTCCTGCTGTCAATTGATGACGAACGCCCAACGATCGTGCTGTGAGATCAAAACATTGAAGGAATAGGCCGGTTTATTGATAAAACGTCTATAAGATTTGATCCCCCTCGTGCTGAAGGGTACAACACAACTATATGATTGGACGCTTTAAAATTCCGCCATGTAGGCGCGGGATTCTCGGCTTCCTTTGAAGTCAACATGTTACTAAGTGTACATGTAGTTTATGACAAAAATGTACTTACAACAGAGTCTGTTCGACACTAGTCCTCTAAATAAAGAGCGCGGTTAACGACTTTTGGAACAACGACGACGGAAAAGGTGGAGGGGGAATGTATCACTGTTGATAGGGTCGAATCAGCACACATTCGGTTGCAAACTGAATGAACTCGCATTCCAGTCGAATCCTATCATAAAACGAAGGTTGAAACAGGATTGGCGGAAGGAAAAATTCTTTATCATGACCAGCTCAACGTGTCACCCAGGTTTACACAGCTATTCCATCCTGTTCATTATTAGTTGATTGATCACGGAAGGTAAGAGCTGTCGGATTTCATGCTGGATGTAGTGAGTCCCTCTATATTGCAATAAGTTCTCACCTGTGTCATATTAGCTTTTTAACTTCGGTTAGTAAGCTGACGTCAGCCTATCCTGATTAAATTTTATCGTTTTTCTGTATATCTTCTCCCGACTCATTCATGCGTGTTTCGTGAACTCAAATCTGAACAATTTAATGGAACCTTATAATCAGACAGGCTCAGTTCGGTTGCGGAACACTGAAGCAGAACATCAACTGAAGCATATGGCACTGAGTACCTCAGCTCATAACATTTGCTCTGTATTTGGCACAAGAGAGACAAACCTCGAACCTGGTGACCGCAAACTGTCAAAGTAGCTGGTATATCTCTTACTAAACTTACCTGAACACACTGTCGTATTGCTTGCATCTCTCTCCCCTTTCCTCACAACAAAGTCCTTCGGCGTTATGCAAAAAGAATTAAGGTGAGAAGTTTGAATAGCTGAATAAATAAAACTTACCTTAATTTTATATACGTTGTTTTCGTTAAGCAACTGGAGCCGGCAGTGGCAAATACCGGCTACACATCTTAAGACCATTAAACAGTTTTCAGATAAATTTGTCACCTTACGTTTTAACTGAATTTACGGCCTGCGAGTGACTGAACAGATAACAGAATAACGACTAACGACACGACGAATAACGGAACGATGATCATAGGTTCACTACCAGCCCAACCACCCGAGGCTAACGCATGAACACATAAAAAAGGCTGGCCTCCGGATAGAGCTCTTTTTATGTCACTCAGCCCGAATAGAGCATAGTCACAACACCGTTCAAGTTTATCGGGCTAGTGATAGCAACAACCAAAGGTCAAGTGAATGGACCAGACCCAAGTTCGAACAGTGCAGGGCAGGCGTGTGGTCGGGATGACAACAACAGTTTTCACGAGGGCTGAGGACGCTCATGAAGGCCGGAGAAGTACATGATCTTGGCAACGGTGAAGATCACCCACAAATGAACTTTGCTAATTTTTTGTTACGGAATGTCCTCGTGAAACTGGCGACTTCCTGGACACCTCCATTACGGAGACTGGTAGTAGCTGGTCCTCTTGGGGTCAACGGGAATAAGAGTCGGTGTTTGGCGTTGTCGATGGATCCGACATCTAGGAGGTCTTGTCTCATAGACCGGCGATTAGGTTGATGTTCTGGTAAGCTTGAACGTGTCCAGGAGTAGGTAAAACGGTATAGCTCCCCAGTCGTCACGAGTTTCTTCACTGACGCCGTAGCGTAGCCGGAGCTCATTGCAGTGGCAAACCCGAGTGTCCTCTGCAACGGAAATCTCATAAATCATCTTGCTACGGCGTCTAGTTATCACATCTTTTGCCCACTGGTTGCGACCGGATCGATAATCGCAAGCGTTCTACTTGTTTCTTCGAGACCACGGAGGCCAGTGTGGATCGCAGTTTACGACCCACAAGGCCTTCGGCAGAAGATTGGTTACTGCTGAGCAACCTGTTAGGAATAGTCCGGTAGACAAACAGGAATTGCCGTTAGATTCTTCCAGAAGCCCCGTCCTCACAAGATTTGAGAGGGGTACTATTTAGTGTGTCGACGGAGCATTCTGCTTGCCTGTTGTACTGCGGATGATATGGAGGCTAACAAACGTGTTCAACCGCATGGCACCGGCAAATTTCGCCGATCTAACCGGAAGTGAACTGGGTAAGGATATCGGATACAATGGTTTCCGGGAGGCCATGCTGAATGAACAGTCGACGAAGAGTGTTGATAGCAAGAGTCACCGTTGGTGAAGTCAACGGTAAGATTTCATGTCATTTGGGAAATGCATCCACCAAGACGAGATGAGACATCCCATTTATTGGACTGGTGAAAATGACTTGAACTCTCGACTGTGGATAGCTCGGTTGAGGCTGCGGAATCAACGTCTGGTGGATTGGGTTTCGGGCAGCCTACTAGCAACTGAAGCAACGTTTGACCACTTCCTTAATTTGACGATCCATGGCAGGTCAGTAGGCCTAGCTGTGGTCGATCGTTTTCATTCGGTTGGTGCCTGGGTGGCCTACGTGGAACCGGCGGAGAACCAACGGACGAAGATTGAGTGGAAGAACGACACAACCTGCAAACATCTGGCAGCCTCTAACCAAAGTGAGAGACTTACGGCGCTAGTGTAACTGTTGTGTTGTGAATCCAGAAGGCGGACGACACAAAGGTTGTCTTATTGGAGAAACCAATACACTACTTAAGCCTCACAACGGGACTAGGAACAAAAACACTCATTTGCACACCGCACTCTTCTGAGGACGCTCCAGTCACTTTGGACACCATGTCTCAGTTCCGTCATGTGGCAACAGCCATTAAATGTCATTCTGTCTTCCAACGACCCTTTCCATATGTCTCCCGTATTTATCCCGCGATCATTTCGATCCATGCGGCTACTGAATAGTGGTGTGAGTAGTATGGTGCGACCGTCTATCTTCACTACAGTTGTAGAGTCGCGGTAGGCCAGCGGCTTTAGAAGTATCGGACAACTTGGCAGAGGACACGATCTTCCCGTTTGGCCCGCTTAGTGTCAGCTGCAGTGACCGGAATGGCGCGGGTGGAATCTGATAACTGTCGGATGACGTCTAGCTCGATAGACACAGTGGCGATCACCGCATCTTCGGCCAGACTACGGCTGCTGATGAGGCGGGAGAGATCATCGGCTTGCTCAAAATCCTCTTTCGGTGCTGGATCCCAAAGCCATAGCCGAGCAAAATGGGGGCCCAGCGTTGAAGTCAGTTGGCGAAATGCACCGGTATGCCCTTCTTTGAATCGAAGACTAACAGCAGTGGCTTGTGATCGGTTAGTAGAGTGCACGGCCAGCCATAGATCAGCTTATGGAACCGTTTCACTGCGAACACCAATGCAAGGGCCTCCTTTTCTACCGGGCCGTAGTTCCTCTCAGCATCTGTAAGTGTTCTGGAGGCATGCATAATAGCTTTTTCCGATCCGTCAGGGAACATTTGGAGGACGACGGCTCCAACACCGTATTGGGAGCATCGGCTGCCACGACGAGCGGCAGCTTGAGGTTATACTGGGTCAGGATCAGGTTGGAGATGAGCATCGATTTCAGCTGGACGGATGCAGTTTCATGATAGGTAGATCAGTGCCAAGATGCGTATTTCTCCAGCACACGGTTGACCGGGACCCTGACATTATGTGATGAGGTTAGAAATGCTCCGTAGTATGGAGGAAGGAAGTGAAGGGACACCCTTGGGTAGCAGAATCTGTTGAACAGCCCGGGTGTTCTCAGGGTCCGGATGAAGCCGGAAATGAAGCCCAGGTGTTCGATGGGGTGAAAACAGAATTAGCATATCTCCGGTCGCAAATGGAAACCGTATTCCTGGAAGTGCATCAGAACAGTATGAATTCGATTTCACAACTCTTCTGGGGTACGTCCGATAAGCAGGGCGTTGTCCAAGTACGCAACTGCGCTGAAGAGACCAGTGAGAAGTGTATCCATCACCAGCTGAAAAATTGCAAGAGCCGTCTGGGTAACTAACGGCAGTCTGGCACAGTGAAATAACCCGCGGTGAGTGTTGATAGTGATTAAACCACGGGACTCGGATGCAGCCTCGATTTTTAGATAAGCTTCAGCAAGATCGAGTTTGGTGAAACAAGTTCAGCCACTGAGGGTTGTGTACAGATCGTTCGGCACCGGAAGTGGGTAGCAGTTTGATTTTAAAGCGGAAGTGAGCCCAGTTGAGAAGTCTCACAGATGCAAATGGAACCATTAACCTTCTTGACCACGCCAAATGGAGCGGCCCAAACAGAATACAACACGGGAATTAGGACACTGTTCTTCAAGACGTTTGACTTCTGCGTCCACAAGTGCCAAAGCTGCGTACGGCACCGGCCACTTCGGACGGAAGACGGAGTGAATTCCTGCAGATAGATGCAGGATTTCTTGAGTCCAAGAACGGAGTTCCAGACCTTCCTGAAACACTGGCGCGAACCGATGGATGATTTCAGTTGTCGCATTGTGTGGCGCGGCAGGAGACTGCACCTGGTTGTATATTGCTAGAATTAGAAAATCGGCAAGGTCAAGTTGTTCTAGTCAACCAATCCCGAGCAAATTGAGATTAAGGTGAGAAAGGTAGCAGAAATCGCTAATATTTTTGTCTCAGAATGAGACGCAGAACTGCAATTTGATAGTAAATTGCAAAAGGCCGCTACAAGCGCTGGTGACGGACTGAGACGTCCGTCGGATTGGGGTTAGGCCAAGTGTTCTCCAGAGATTCTCCGAAATGACTGTAATATTCGACTCAGTGTTCAACTGCAATCGAGCTGGGAAACCACTTATAACACAACACGAACTTTCGTCGACCGAGAACGCTGACTTGAAGATGGTCAGCAGGCTCAGGGATCTGCTGACCGGTTTGGATCCGAGCCTCGATCTGAACTTGGGGTTGTGCCGCGGCTTGCCGGTGAAGGAACCACTATCAATGTGCCGGGGTTGATAGAAGTGGCCTTTGTGCCCCAGCTGACCACATTGAGAGCAACGGTGCTGTCTGAGATGGCATTCACGATGAAAATACCAGGCGCCGCACTGCCTGCACGGGGACGGGGCTGATTTCTTGGAGTATGAGCGCAGAGGATGTGAGCCAAGTCCAACGGGGCGTGAACTAATGCCGGGATGCCCAGAAAGACTCTGGGCTCGCGTACCATTGCTAGAACCGTTTATGAATGAGTAGGAACGTACTGCGCGTACAGCATCAGTGTCGCGTTGGACCATTGCAGCGTCGTGTTTGAGGTTGATTAGGAGATGACACTCAGTGGTGAGCATCTGAAGTGTTATCATGGGACCTTGCTTGACCTTGTTCAGCAAGCGATTATGGGTGACTGCATCCCTCGGGGAGTGAAGAAAGCGGACGAACACCAGACATCTTAATCGGTTCTCAGTAAGCAAATCAAGTTTGAAACGGTGACACCTGCGAGTAACTACGTCGGCATAGGTGGCACAGTCGTCGTCTGACTCGACCAGTTTAAGGCACTTGTGTCTTGTGTTGAACAAGGAAGAATGGTCACCGAAAATGGACCGCAATATCTCAACCGTTTTATCAAAGGAGATGTCATGTGGGTTCGTTGGAGAGATAAGTTTTACGTAGTTCTTGTGCTCAACAGTACCGAGTTTGCGTAGGGGAAGACTGACCTTCCACGGTTCGTCCTGTGTACCGAAATCAACAGTGAACAGGTCCTGCTACCATCTGAAACAGGCATCAAACATCAAGTCAGCCTGGGCATCGTAATGAAACTCGGTGACGCCGCTTGTGACAGCATCAGTTGACTGCTCATCACTGGCCGACTCCAGTGGGGCAAAGTTTGATGTAAATAAACGACCAGCGAGCGACTCGACAAGCTTGAGCTGCTGCACGAGAAGACGTTTTAAATCAACAGATTCGTCAACCATAACTGGTGAACACCAGACTCGTCCACCAAAAGTCGTTCGGTAAAACAAGACGTTTGTTGTCCAACTCACGCGTTCTCAAGCCACACTTCCAGTCCATAACTCAGCGAGGTTTCCACTCAAACGTCGTATGCACTTTTGCCTGGTTCTGTGCGTTTGGTTAACGGCTTCTGTTGTGGATTTTTGCCTGCCATTTATCACCGGTTGCCTCGATTTCGCTGAGTGACGGCTAATTCGGTTGCTCGTGTTTTCCGTAATTCATCCAACGTGTGTTTTATCATATATCACAACTGCATCGAGATATTCCGTTGGATGTTGGGATAAACATGTTCCGACTTGGTCATCCATCACGTTATGCCTGACCGGTTAAGATGTTCCAAGAGGTTTGATCAGAGAGTGACTGCTAACATGAACTTCTGGATGGAAAGGTAGATGATCAAATGTTGCCTGTATATGGAGCTGTGTTTTCGGACTTTTGAGAGAGCTTACACGTCACTGTTCAAACAGCGTTTTGTTGTGTCCAACGTCATTCACCAAATTTGACTACTTCAAAAACAGTGTGACTAATTTTGTCCAGTCAGGTTGTTCTGTACATCAGTCCGTTAATTTTCTGAAAACTGTTTGCTTTCGAGCGCCCTCTGAAAATGGGTTAAGGTGTTCGGCCAGACAGCAGTCGCTGACACATGCAACTTTGACCGGAGTCGCAGTGGTGTTATCGACCGCTAGTTTCACATTACAGGTACCTGTCCAGGTTTTCCGTTCAAAAGGGCGTGCTTGTGCCAGCACTTGGTGCACACACTGTTGTTCTGGTCCGATAGCTGAATTTCTGCAGTGAACCCGCTTGATTACCACTGGTTCAGAATGCGCATGGACACTTCAACTTGTGGGTGTCGGATTTAAAGAGGCGAGAGAATTTTAGCGCCATTCGCATGTGAGGTTTTTTCTCTAAGTAAATCTTATATCTTGGAAAACTGTCTGTAATGGGTCAGCTACCTGCGAGTAGCTGTTTTCTTAAGAGCGTATGCCGATGGCCATAAAAACACTCCAACTTGTGTGTGAGTGCATTTGGTTGTGTGCAGGTGCTTGCATGATAAGCAAACGGTTGACAGGACTCCGTCCTGTTCTGTTAACTTTCTATAACCGTGCTATTCTACAAGAAGTGTGTCGTACTAAAATTTGGCGTCGGTTTACTCATGTTCCCTTCTCGATACCACTGTGCTTGCTGGCTGGCCCATTCATGCTCAATATTGCCACATAACCGCAGCCATTTTGTGGTTTTGGGTTGCGAGTCACCCATAGTGGCAGTAAAAGAAGACAATTTGTCCAGTTGGTCGTACATCAGAGCATTTTTCAGCAGAATCAGAGCTGAACGCGGATGTTAACCATTTGAGCTGCATTGTCTGTTAATTGGTCTGAGAGTAGGCCGTAGACGCAACTCTGCTAAATCTGGAACCTGCTGCATAGAGTACTGATGGGTAGGTGGGAATCTGGTTGTTCAGAAATGAACATCATTCATAAGTAGTTCGAGTCTTTACATTCAGATACACACATCAACCAGCTTCTTCAAAAATGATACTCCAAACTCGAGTTTTGCTCATGTAAGATGTCCTCATGAGTTCATATCCTTGTGATGGCCGAGGTGTGAACTGTGACCAGGCTTTCACGAAGCTTTCACATTGGAAGCTCCATCGTTCAGTCCAAGTAAGATGTTACCGAATTACAGACTAGGAGCGTTTAACCACTTTTGTTTTCTATGTAACGATCAAACTAAGCAATTGTCCAGCTGACGCAAATACTCTTTGTCAATTCTACTATTTACTGTCGCTATTAGAAGTACTGAGTTATGTTATAGTAATTGCACTTGAATGATTATCTTAAAGCCATTCACATCCGCTTGTCGGCTCACCTGAGTGAATAGCTTACTATCTGAAGACTAATACCATTCCAACCATAACGAAAATGTACAAATCATACCCAGTGTTTTGGGAATACAAAGGTAGGTACTGGAAAAAGTGCACGGCTACCATAGTAACAACTCTTTGTGGTTTTGCAGTACTCCACGAGAAAAGTATTTAATACGCAATGAATAGCACCACCTTTAGCATACAGTAACTCAAAATCTGCAGATAAACCGAAGCCTTTTGTCTAGTGATTTGTTTGGCTTGTTGGAGAGTGTCGAAAGACTATATGCACTGCATAGTTCTCAAAAGGAACCTAACACTTGTCAGTTACAAGTCGGACACAACCCGAGAGAAACTAACGGACGTTCCAGTTTCCGAGGTCGCACATTTATTTTTGTAGTGGGTATGACACACAGCCTCAGCGTAATATTTTGTCGAGTTCACCTTATAGTGAAACCTGGTATTCCTGATTATAGCATGCCCGCAAAAATAGAACCAGGAGCAAAGTAAATGTTTGGGTGTATTTGTTGAGGATGTAACTACTGTAGTAAGGATAGACGGTCGCACCATACTACTTATACCACTATTCACTATCAGCATGGATCGAAATGATCGAGGGACAACTACGGGAGAAATACGGGAAGGATCATTGGAGGGCAGCATCACATGACGGAACTAAGACATGGTATCCAAAGCGACCGGAGCATCCTCAGATCAGTGTGGTGTGCAAATGAGTGTTTCTGTTCGTAGTCCCGTTGAGACGCATAGGTCGTGTATTGGTTTCGCCAAGTAAACAATTTCTGTGCCATCCGTCTTCTCGGTTCACAACGCTACGTTATTTCACACACACACACTACACATCTTGACTGAGACTGCATCACTTTGAAAATACTGTTAAGAAACAATCTGGATTGTCCGTAAAAGCATTTCCGTAAGAAAGTTTGTAGACAGTCTGTACGCAGTCGACGATTTTGATTGTTATATATTAAAATTTATTTACATAATATTGCAGTTTTTGCACTGCGTCGGAAAACTCCAGCTTCACTTTAGAAGACAGTTCTTTTTCAAGCAAAACAAACATGTACAATCGGGATGAACAGGAACTCCTAAGTTGTTCCCAGTCTAATTATCTCTGTTTTCAAAGTTAGATTACGGTTAACCTGTCAAGTACATCTCTGTCTTGGTAGATTTTGTGTTTATCCTTCAACACTCTCATTGTAGGATGTTTGTAGACCATCTGTTGTCCTAAATATGCTTTCGCATTCTCCTCCGTGGAAGATCTACTTTGGTCAGAATTAGTGCGTGACTCTCACTGTTTACCTGTAGTCTTACTCAAAATGAACGGAGCAGGTTTTATTTACCACGGGTCTGGAAAATTTAATTTAACCCGTGCTCAAACTTTCCAGGTAGCCCTAATACGTTTCTTTGTATGTTATGATCATAAAACATTCGAATGGACTAACAAGTCACGTATTTCAAAAAGGCAATCCCAGTCTGGTCGCGCTGTTGACGTAACTCAAATCATCATCCGAACTGGTGAGTTCCGACAATGACAAAACTTGAATTCACTGTTTCCCTTCAGCGTGGGCTAGCCGGAAGATTTATTTGAATGGCAAGCTGCGATCAAGTGTGGGTGGTGTGCATTTTGAATTAACCCATAACTGTTAGAAATTGCCGAAGTGAAATGCGGTATGCGTGCATGTGAAACAACCATGTTGACTAATGTGTCGTTGGGTTTACACTAACCATGGTCGAACCTTCACAAAAACAATCAGTAATAATCACTTTTCACAACTACCAACCATACCTTCAAAATATAAGTTATGCTGTATGTGCAATTAATTAAGACTGATTAGTGAAAAAACTGTGGTCAGCTTAAACCAAACACTTTCCTACTTGGACTGTGTCTTTCGATCGACTCGCCTTCAGGGAATCAACTCTATCACGCTGATGGGAGGCAGATGATGTAGTGTTCACCGTGCTCACGTTTAGAGCGTGAGGATCAGACATATCTGTCAGTCCGATAGAAATATACTTATAATACCATCATCTTGCTTACAGTGAATAAACACGCTAATTTTTTCATATGACCTAAATAACACTCAATATATCCACTAGAATAACTTTACCCATTCTTTAAATAGCGAGGAGTAAAGGCTGAGCTAATAGAGCTTCAGTAAGGTGAAGCTTATATGATCTTGCTGCAGACGATCCGATTGGATATCCGTTGATATGCAACTAATGGAACTAATAAATAGTTTGGCAGATTTATGATTTTAGATGAGAAAAAACTGTGGAAAATTAAGCCTTCGATTGAGCTCGAACCAACGAAAGAAGCAGCATACCCGAACGCTGCAAGCTCTCTACCAAGTGAACTACGAAGCGACGCCAGGAGCCCAGAAAATTTCCACGTGGACTCTGTTACCCACATGTCCCACAGTCTAAGATAAATGTGCCAACTGATCCAGGTTGTCGACTGACATGGCAGTTCACGCTGTCGTTTGGCAGCTGGTATGCTATTTCTGCCTCTGGTTCAAATCCTTGCCAAATACTAGATTTTTCACAGTTGGGTCCCATTTAGATAAACATCTTTCCAAAAATAACCTGACTCACATCAACGACACATAGCTTACAGCAATATTCTCATTTTCCGCAGTATCATTTTCCGAACTGAATAAATACCAAATTCATTTGAGTTTCAAAGCTGAAAGTAGTTGTTTGTACTGTCACAGTTAACGTGGTATGATTACTCCGAAAGTCTTCTTTGATAGCCGTTAACGTGAACGGAAGTAGATTTATTTTAAATAATCCGTTTAGCAGCCGGTCAAAAACTGATCACGTTTGAATGGTATAGTTTGAACAGTAAGCAGTAATGATGAATTTACAGTTTGACTTTGGATGGTGATGAAAGACTGTTTCGCTTCTTATGCGACAGAAAGCGTAGTTTGTCAACAGATTGAACTTAACGTTTCAATCAATTGAAACAGGTCATTAACATGTTACTTGTCACAAAGACAAATTAAGTCTGACTGAACAACACTCTCAGTGATATCCTTTAGTTTGAGTATGATTATTCAGTGTTATGTTGGAACCGTTGTACATTATAGCCTCTTCGTCTTTGGGTAACAAGACGATCGACAGTTGGCTTGACTAAATAATCTTTTGAAAAGCCGCCGAACTCCAAATAACCGCACCGATTGCCCGAACCAACTCAAATATGGTTAAACTTGTGGATGATTTGTCTAGTGTTCTGTCTTTTGATTTCATACACACAGAGAGTGAACAGAGTAAAATTAGGAAAACAATTTCAAGCCATCCCAGCGACTCTGCAAATGGGAGGTGGTAAAGTACTGCTTCACTGCCTGAGCGGCGTAAGTTTCTGTGTACCTTTATGAATACCGACATGTTATTGCATCATTGCAGTTGTTTTCAATTGGTAACATAAAATTACATTATAATGTGAATCCATTCCTGCATAGTCCTGCAACTCTAACATGAAAACGAAAGATGGCAAAACGATTTCACATGGACTGATAAAATGTGGTTGCTTTTTAAAGCAAACGTTTCACCAACTCGAGAAGGGAGCAATTTATTTGTCGAGTAGGAAATCTTCTATGAGAAAACCGCGTTTGGATTATGGTACATCAGTTGTAAGCCAACAAAGACATCTTAGTAGATAGTCTATAGACGGCTTGTCTCGCATCGATTGTCATATTGTGTACACTAACCTTAGTCAACAGCTGTCACTGAGTCCAATAAGTTGGGGAGTTCCCACACCCCCGGGTTTATTTGTATACCACATTTGATCTGAATGGCATAAGTAGTGGCCAATTAATCCCACCTCTTGGAATACGATCAGGCCCGTCAATCAAGTGAGTGACTTCATGAACACGCTTGTTGATCATCTGAAAACTGATAGGTAAAAGCAGTAACGTACGATCTCTTCCAGACGATTCATTTCACTGAGCCTCATAAGGAACCAAGAAAGAAAGTCACTGGCTGATGGAGACCGCTAGAAAGCCTCAAATGATCCTTCACCGTTCTGAGGGTTACGATACTACGTGGCTACAATCTGGCTACTTGTCATTTTAGTCGAGGAGCCATTTTTAGATGAAATACAACAGAAGATGAACCATAACGCTCAAACTGACCTTAAAATGGGGACAATGAGAATTAAAAGCTCTCCAAAATTAGCTAATTTAGACCGAATATGTCAGGAGTTAGTGCGCTATCAGGCTGCAAGTGATAACTTGCCGGTTGATCGCATCAAAGTAATCACCAGTTCACAGGCAACCGCCTGCCATTAGAAGACACTGAGAGCATTCATGAAAAACACCGAAAAATAATGCGTAGATAACCAACTTCGGACGGAAGGAGGGTATACAGGCATTGTTGACACATTGTATGCCTCTTTCGTTTATTTGTCAACGTGCTAACTCGAGTTGTGAGTAGGGTTTATTTTGGTGAGTTGTAAATCAGTTACGCTATACATACAATCATCCACCTTCCGCTTATAAGCTGTTTATGTTGCACGAACGGACCGTCAAGTGCGTTTCATTCTCTGACGAGTACAAAGAGGGAAGCGCTTATGTTTGTTTCTGCTCGAAAATATACAAACTTAAACTTTTAGGATGAATCAACCACGGTCTGCGGAAAATGAAATGATTCAAGTGAGTAGCCTGGTGATCATGCAGTTTTATAACATCAGGTGGACGTAACACGATTGGTGTCACAAACACCCTTCCTACAACGCTGCATCTTTTTCCTGAGGGTGGACGAAGTTCCAGAGTGGTAAAATCATGAAGGTACTGGATCGGTATCCCTCAGAGCAAATCATTTTGCATACATGACACAGGTTAGCGGGTACCATAGCACGTTTGATGGTGGTGTTTTTCTAAAGAACATGAGTTGATTTCTTTTGTCCGGTCCAGCCTATCAGTGAATCTTCCCGACTGATGACGTCAGTTCTTTTCAATTTTTCTTCTACATGCTGCCTTGTGACTACGTAATGGTTTTGTAACTCATTTTTGATGTACGCTTTCTCACCTTTGTTCAGAGCTGGTGCTCACATTTGCTGATACGGTAAAGAGACAGGGGAGATTTTAGTTAACATTACAGTACATACAGTTAAAACTTCAACTGTCTAGTGAATATCAGTTAAATGCCTTTCACGCTGATTAGCTATACGAAGTTCTGTAGCACAAATTGCGGTTTGGACATTGTGATTAGGTTAAACCGGTTAGATTTGAGTAAGATATAACGTTTGTCAGTTTCTCAGGCTGTAGTGTGTAGTTCGTACACTGTTGCATTACGCAGTCTTTCATGACTCCTCTAAAATAGAAAAGCTGTGGTTATCGTACAGTACTATTGTGTATCCGTGTGTAGTCCTGATAATCCTGAATTGCTTAAGTCACACCAAATTAGTCGGCGCCGATGGACCCCATCTAAAACTACTTCATATGTATGCCAGCGCTTCATGAGCACCACTGACGATGATCTGTGCAAAAACGGACGAACAGGGGTTGTTTGCAACGAAGTTGCGAAAGACGATTATTTTCCAGTAAAAGTGAAAGAATTTTTTATCATCTGCCACTCATTGCGTTTAATCAGCTTAAATAACTGGTTATAAGTCAGCCGGATGGTTACCTGATGCGTCGTTACCTAGTAAGGTCAGTATACCTTGATTCTGGGCGGCAATTTTCTCTTGGTATAAGAAAGGTACACAAGCCTGCAGACCGGAGGTATTTCGTGGACGGAGAGTTCAGTAGCTTTATTAATGCCTTTGATAAAGGGTCACATCAAAAATTAGTGCAGGAAGTTCAATAATCAATTCTTTCTGTCAACGTCAAGGACTACGCCTACTGTGGATGGTCGGAGAGGTTTACTGAAGGCCTACCAGGGTTGTGGGCGTCAAATGCCTCACAGAGTTTCCCAAATCTCGCCCAATATGCCAAGAAGAGCCCAAATCATTTTTCCTACGATAACATGGCATCAAAACGGGTTCCGCGCACTGGCATTAGTTTTTTTGCATGAAGTTAAAGGGCCTACGCATATAACCAGTGCGCTACTGACGGTTTATAAGAGACCCGAGGTTTTATCGGTTACTTTTCGATCAACATTGCCTGGAGCCCTATGAAAAACAACCGGTAAAATGGCCGGACTTTGAAAGTATCATACATTGTTAAAAATAAAACGATATACATGGTGAACATTCTAATGCATCTTCCAACCTGGTTTTTTCATTGGCTGACGACAAGTTTGTAGTCATTAGGTCAATACAATTTTCCGACAGATGGGATCGTGACTATTAATCCGAAAAATATTGCGCGAATTATGGACGGTTTTCTTTACCTGCTAACGGCCTACCCGATGTTTTGTTCTTAATCCGTCATTTAGGTGATATCTTGACAAACAGACCTCTACATGACAAATGGTTTAAGATTCTGTCCAATTTTGTCACCTAAATAATTTATGCAATAGGTGCTTTCCAACGAGTGCTTAAACCTAGACCAAGCAGTTCAGTTTACCCCGACATTACATTACCTTTCCGAACAAGCGGTATACCATCTATGCAAATTCTGTTCACTAATAACAGACGGACCAGTCCAAGCAATTGAGTTACGTGATCTGAATCCATTCTAGAGAATGGAAAGAGCGATTACCAGATTGAAACCAATACACGTCTGTCTCGAATTGATCATAATAAGCTACTATTTCTAAGTGGAATTTGCACATCCTAACTGCCTTCTTCCTCGTGCATTCTAATCACTTGTTCAGTCTGGATGAAATGGAGTATTTATACCGTAATTCCGGTCTTCTCGGTCAACTGGTTTGTGAGTGATGCAATGTGTGAGGGTAGTTACTCATTGTGAATAATGAGTAGTCCGTCTCAAACCAATAGGTTTAAACGATATTAGCCGCAACATCCAATCAAAGCTGGTATTGCGAGGTCACTATGTAAGAGTAAAACCACACAGCTCAACAGCTCGTCAAACACGACTCTGATGTGTAGTTTTCGTAACCAACCTCGTATACTCTCTGGTGTGCATTTTACGAAGATGAGGAAATAAGATAAGGAAGTCAAAAGATGGAAATTATAGACGATCTTAACGGTAACACTTTGAATTCAATGTCTGCTTTTGTGTGGCTAAAGCAGAACGCTGTGTACATCGACATCAGCTTGAATTTCTTACCCGTTATATTATCAAATGAAAGCAGCCTAGTTTTTTTTCATTCGTGTAGACTCTTGACGAACAGCGCAAAAATTTGCCTTGCATGTCGTTCAACTATGGGCGTTTCTTCAGCAGTACGACACTTATGTAGGAGCGTAGAGTGGAAACACTCCGGTAACACCGTTACCAGCTAATTGGAGCCGTTCGAATGACCTGTTGACCTGTTCGGGATAGTGGTTTTAACACTTGATATGTAACTTCGACGGATCAATGTGTGTTTCAGGTCAGATGTTTCAAAAAGATCATAAGCGTTTGCCAACAGCAATGTTACAGTGAAATATATTTCCAAGAATTGATACAAAAGAACTAATGTCTATTCTGTTTCGGCAAGTATTTCTCAAAGATTGGTCAATTCATCTGGCTAGAACATAAACAAGCCTTCTTAACCACACAAACTGTCGCAAAGAATTGTGTGAAGATTTGACAGTGTTCCCACTAAAAGGGTGATGCCTACAAAAAGATATTTTGTTGTCTAGCTGGCAAAATAGTAAAGAAGTGTTTAGGTGAAAGAAAGTTTTTACCGTACTGCAGCTGGGAAAAATCCATGAGTGTCCGGCATACGAGCTGTCGGTTGCCTCCGGCCTCCCATTCAACAAAATGTTCTAGGATGCTGTTGCTACGACCTATACGTGCCAGAGAATCTATGGTGTTAGGATAACCTACAGTTAGAAGTGTCACTTTGACAATGAGATGCATTAAATTTCAGTAAGCAGTCGAAACCAGTATGCCTAGACACCTTCTAGATATCGACCACCTACACCAACACTGTCGACCAATATGTTATATACAAATGCTGTGCAATTTGGCCTGATGATGAATAACCGAAAACGAGCTTGTACGCTACATCGTTTTCTCTACTGTCTACTCTGGGAATTTTTTACCACTTGAAATATTTGTAAAACATCAACTATCAACTATCAATCTCAGGCCGTAAACCCTTGCTGCAACGCTGATGTAACATTCTCCATCTAATGCTTTCAACGTTATCTTGAAAGAGCGGATTTTCTTGTTGGTTTGAGGCGTCCTGTAGTTGCATCATTCCTTACGGCACTTAAACAAGAACTATTTCGATCCTCTTCAAAAGAACTCCATTCGACCGAATGACAAATCAGTCACACAATGAGCTTTATCGATAAATTTTCTCACAAGCTATTTTTTACTCTTCTGTGTTTGTTAAAGTGGTACCGGAATCATTACTGTAAACACGTCTGGTGTGACAAATGCCAGCTGTTCGCTTTGTGTGCTGTCTATCTGTTGGGGTTTGTTTTGTTCGGAAACCCACAAATACCACCTCAGCCTGCTTAAATATGAACACTTCTAGTCTTGTGTTAACCCGGAAGCTTAAACGTGCGGGTGATGAAGACCGTTGACCATTCGCACAACTTTAACACGAGTATATGCAGGAATGTTGACAATACCTTGTCTAGTACATGTCAACTGCATACAGAAAATTCACACACTGACACACGTGTTTGGATTTAATAGATTACATCAAACTGATATAGTTTCCACACAATATATGAGAGGACGGAGGACATAGGGACCATACGCTGTGTAACGATCCACGTCCGACCGTGGAGTTACGCTTAGCCCGAAAACAGAACCCCAAGTTAAAAACAAGGTTGATCCCAAATATTTCTATGGGTCTATTGAAGAAAACGCATCAATAATTACAATAGGCAAACCTCTATCGTTCACGATGACAGTCTCACCCAATAAAAGTAATGGTTTCTCAACGGGAGCAAGAAGGTCAAAAATGAACCGTCATGTCAGTATGCCAGTTAAAAAATGGTTATTCGAGCCGCTGACGGTTAACAAAAGGTTAGTTCAATAAAACGAAATGCGGTGGATAAGGTTTTTAGAATAAATGTCAGATTAGTGAGACAAGTAAAGAATGCAAACAGTGGAAACGGATTTTCTCAGTCCACAGACTAACAAATTTACACCCTGAATCTACCGAGAGGTAAACAAGCTTAGAGACACAAAGGGTTTACACGCAAGCGGTAGTAACAGCATGTTCTGTCAATTTGGATAATGTCTCCGGCCGAAGAAACGGGGACCTATGTGACCTCAGTAAAAAATTCCCACCGAGGTAGGCAATAAGATTAACGGTGCTGAAGTCCCGAAACAAAGTTATGCATTGCTTATCAGATCACTACTTTCAGCCTGACCCAACACACGCAGCTGGCATACCTGAAATTTACTGGAGCCCGTGAAGCCTATGGAACGATATTGTCCTATCCAGTGGCTGGCCGAGTCTGCACGTTACACAGACGTCGTTTTTAGCATGGTGTTTACATCACCTAAACCATGCTGTTGTGAGTGCATCAGTGTTCGATGCGAAGCAGTGTTTGGAAAGATTGATTGTAGATTGGTAAGGTATGTTGGCGGCATCGAAGGTTTACGTGTACAATTGCATTATAGCTTCATTTTCAACTCACAAAGGCTAAGAACGTACCAGTGTTGTAGGTGACGCAAATTATCAGGCACTATCTGGGATTTAGCAGCTCACTTTGTGGCCTCATCACAAGCGCCCGCACTACCTGTCGACTATCTCGAACACTTTCCATTGACGTAATTAGTGGAAGTGAATCCTGCCAGCGTGTGAATTCTTGCAACGTGAACGTTGTACACTCATACTAGAATGGTAAAGTGAAACCTTTTATATTCTAAACTGCACACAAGGCATATCAACGCTGTACAGACAGAACACTCAGCACTTGGATTGTTGAAGGTACTTCTAGGATCACTGTGATTACTGTCCTTCCGGACACCCCCTGAGGTCCCGTTCAATAAAAACCTGGCTAATGAATAATAAACCTTAGAATATCATTTCTCTTTGTATCATTATTTAAAAGTCAGTGGTTAATCTTACCAAGCTCTAAATCCGCCCAAATGTGACAAACAAATTACTAACCGATGCTGCACTACTTCAGGGACAAAACAGTTCCTACAAAAACGCTCAGGGTAAAAATTATTGGTGAACCAACTATCGATATGAGCTGAAAATCGTTCATAGTTGACAGCAATTTGTGCATTTTCTCAGGATTTTCAGGCAGCTTCTTACGAGAAGATGCATTATGCACACATTTATCTCACGTTAGAGTCTACCATTAGTTCATATCTTTGCTCTGAGTAAGACTAGAATTATGATCACGCTTTCCTGAGGCAACAGTGTCGACCTTCCATTAGGCATGACCGAATTATCGTATGCAAAAGCCCAGGCACAATCTCTTACAGCTAATGCTCAGACTGTCGGATAACCGAAGTGAGACATGGGGTGATTATACTACTGGTTCTAATCGGCGACCACAAGATTAAAACATTTTTTCAAAGCTTAATTCGCAGAATTTGTTATGCTTGTTGGGTGGCTGAACATGATAACTCCGTCGTGCTTAATATGAGGTCTGTGGCACAGTAGCCATCAGCGCTGTCTCAAGGAAGCTTGACTGCAGGTTGAATCCAGACCCGGATAATGACGAGCTTTAACAAGAGTAACATGCGAGTAAAGCGCTTTATTTCGAAGGAGGTTGGCTGAAAAGTAGTTGGGTATGTCACAGCTGTACCGAAATAATCCGGGCCTTGGACACAACAGAAATTCGCTGCGTACATGCTATAGATTTGAATGTTCAAGAAGTAGAACCCACGGTTGCTGGTTGAATAACATTCGTGCTATTTTAAATTTCAAAAATAACTTAAGTTAACATACTGTTAGTCAGATACCCAATCAAATGAACTTGAGAACGCCTTGTTGCTGATCAATATACGAGACAACCATTTGACATCTCTTCTTGCTTTTTAAACAAACCTTACTAGCACATTTTTTGATTTAATCCCAATCAACTGTGAGGCACGTGAACATTCGTTCAAAAATGGTAATCCATCAAATCACATCTTGCCAGTACATTCACCTGAACTATCAATTAGGCTGTATCCATGTAACCGCTCAAATCAGGTGCTGTCAAACCCCAATAAAAGCAACACTCTTCTATCTATCGTAACATTCCATCACGAGCTTCCCAAAATGTAGTGGTATGCGATAAAATCGAGCTCGCGTTCTAACTGCATTCCACTGACGCGCTCACTTTATAATCTAATGGTGAATCTGAGCCGGTCGCTTGTGGATTTGTTCACACACGAGTCGTAACACCTTGTGGCTGTAATAACTGTTAATACCGGTGAAACCCTTACCCTCGATGAATTAATAGACATGTCCATCCATTAACTAGTGAACGACACCTACCACACCAAGATCCATCTATGATAACATTTAGCAGTTCAAAAATAATTAGTCAGGTTTACCTTTTGAAGCGAACCATTCAACATTTTTAAAAGGTGTGCGTTTGTGTGTGCATTTGTGCATTTACGTGAAGATTGAGGAGTTTTGTTTAAAATTTGCCAGAAGACAAAACGAGAAATCTGACGAATTATTTTAAAATGGGAATTCCACAGCAATGACCGGGATTCCTTGGAACAAACTCTCAGAAAGTATCAGCAGTAAAAATTTCCTGTCACTCCGCTTCTAATCTGTCACCAATTTTTCGTCTTCCTAGTACTGAAGGTGATGGCTACTTTGCAAATGCAATGAGGTTTGGTGGACATCAAAGTTTATGATGGCTGCACAGGTAACGGAAATCAGTGGGCTAATTTGGCGGGTACTGTTGCCAGTTTGAAGCCTGTACTTTGTAGCGTCTCGGAGACGTTAAGCTATCTTCATAGGACCGGTATTCATTCGAGCCCACCTTTAGGTGATTGCCGATCCAGTCGTACCTTGAATTGTTCGTCCAGTGTTCTCTGAAAACTCACTTACGAAGCAGCGCCATTCATATTACTGAACTCAACTAGTTGGCATCTCATCTAGTATCTCCAATCATAAAGTATGTGATCTAACAGAACACCTGGCTCGTGAATCGAACGTGAACTTGAAGGTAATTATCTCGGTTACTTTAGTAAATGCCGACCCCTGTCCAGCGCACACCAAATCTGATTCGGCTATTGCATCAGTGAAGTAATTGCGATGATGAAAGGTTAGTCGGCACGAATCTGTGAGTATTTAAGGGTTTAGTAAATAAGTCCACTTGATTGTTGCCATCATATATCTGTCTCCCAGTGTGGTAGCGCAATGCCTGCTTGCAATCACGAAATCCACTACAGATTAAGTGGCTGTTTAACGGGTGAGGCAAATCGCGTAATTGTTCACTTTTGTGGATTATTGACTTGTGAGAAAATAACACCGTTTCTCGTTTTGGCACTGGCTAGCTGAACTGGTAAAGTGTGAACCTTTCACCAACCGAGTGTAATGGAGCTTTAAGAATAATGCTAATCACCCTGTCTGAAACTGAATTTGTACGCTCGGTGATCTAACTTAAGCTAGTGACCGAAAAAAAATTTCTGTCTAATGACTTCAAACGCACACACGGTTTATCAGTGTGCACTCTGTGGTATGGGTGATAACCGACGCTATCAAGCTTAAAGCGGGAATACTGCATTTGTTTGCGTACGCTACGAATATCACCCCTTGGCTATCTGTCTAGTATATGCTAGACTTTTTTTGTTTCACAAGATCTACTGTCTATTTCACTCATCACCGTAAAGGATTAAAACACAATAAATCAGGAGATATAATTAGGTCCAAATGATATCATTTTTATACTTCCAGGTTATAGATGCTGCTCACAACTAACTGAGAACTAAACATCCGCATCAACTACTGATCTACTGTTGTGGATAACAACGGTACTCAAGGATAAACTCTTCAAATATCCGATGACGGAAACACAAATAACGGAAGACTTTCAAAAAACACTGGACACCAATGTGGTAAAAATGTAACCTCAAGGAAAATAGTTGGGACAGAACAGTTTGCTCTCCATAGCGATGATACACACCCAACTGGTCACTCTGCCTTCCACGTAATATACCAGTTCAATCGCAGCTGCGTACGGCGGAATACGGTCCTAGGTGGCTATCAACCGCAGTCTAATACAAATTCGAAGATCCCGGTCCCATCGATCGCCCGACACATCTTAGCAACCGGTCACCTAGTTGATCCTGTTAAATCTTTCAAGATACTGTTACGTAACAGCAACCCGAAAATGTTGGCTATTGGTGAGACAATACCAATCAGACAACGTCGGTCAGTTATGTGTACACGGAAGACGCTGATGCAATCAATCTTCTTTCCGTGACACTGATTGCACTATTAGAACACGAAACGTCAGAACCATGTGGTTGGTTCGTTCAATTATTGTTATGTGCAGTTTGTATAAAGTTAACCAGTTTTACGTTGGCGACTGATGAGAGTAAATCGGAATGCTGACATCTCGCAATGTCTTCTCTCTGTTTTGATTAAAATTATGACATCGGATGGTTTACGGAACGGTTTTTAACCTGTACACTCCTAGTAACCATGAGCCTGACCACAGGGTACTGTAAATTAAGCTGTCGTAAATCATAACAGCACTGAGGAGTATCTAGGAAAAAACATTGAGGGGAACTAGGAAGAAGTACTGTGACTGAACGTTCTTGTTCGGCCTATCAGACATGGTTTATCTAGTTGGCTCGAAAGATTGTACAGCTTAGATCTCAGGGTCAGTGCAGGACGCAAACCTGATACCAACGTCAGTATGAAAAAACAAGTGAGGGCCGTGTACATATTCGCTCGACAGTGCACGAATGCCTAATAATGACGTTAGAAAATCTGCTGCAGTTATTGACACTTCGGGTCCAAACGGAATGCATTAGTAAAATTCCAAAAACCTGTTCCAGGTGACCCATCTTCTCAAGTCAACGGCTGTACCACTTAAGTGCTTGTCAATCTTCCTCTGTCAATTCAGTTCAATACCAATGCGCCTAAATTAATGTCATGCGGAAAAATATATCACATTTGTAACCGGATTCAAGTGTGGTACCTCAACGTTAAAGACCAACGACAGAGGAGTCAAGTGAACAGCAAAGGCAAGATAAACTTCTTCCACTTGTCATCATGTTGACTGAGTTTACTAACTAACTAATGTCTTCCTTATACTACAATGAACGCAGAGCCAGAACCTGATTTACACGAGAAGCGGTGAAGTTGTTTGGAAGAAACCCAAGCCGTGGTAAACTTTGTATCAGCCTACTGTGCGCAAACTGCCTTCACCGTTTGACAAGTTCACAACAGAGGACAAAAAGTAGAAAATCGTGTATCACCGTGTGATAATTGCTGCCGAAGAGACGTTTGCTAAATTATCATTTGACATCTGATTGCATTTTGCGGGGAACTGGTGGTTTATCTCGACTTACCACACTAGTTTGTGGTGCCAATTGCGCAAGCTGAAGCACGTGTTAAGCAGTGGGTTGAAAGTTTTGACTAACAAGACGCAAATGCGAGTGACACCGGCTGATCTGCATAACATTAATTTGGCTGGAATGGTCGTTAGGAATCAGAAAATCGTGAGCGTGCATCTCTCGACCATCAAAATGTAATGAACACATATGGTTGTTGATAAACTAGTCGATATTTCCAATAGACTTATAGAGAAAACAAAGAATAACTTGGAGATTCTATGTGTAACCTGCTCATATGGTGTTATTATGGATGGAAACAAAGGACCATGAATCGCCAACATATATATAACGACACAAAGGACTGCCGGCAAAAAGTTACGGTTCGTGACGCAAAATGTCTTCATTTCCAGTCCTGTTCGCAATATGCTCATCTAGTGAATCAAAACCGGACCGAAATCGGCCCTCGTGGAATATTGGTTTGAGCGTGGAGTGGAAAATATTACAAATTCTGGGACTTGTTCGACTGAATTCATGACTATCCTAACGTACACAGATCTCCATAGAAGGAAGAAAAATCACAAGTCCGTGTTCCAGTCTCTGCGTCATTCGGGGAATAAAACTTGTTGGGCCGTTTGTAGATGCGGCATAAATGTTATATGGAGAAAAACTGAGAGGGGAAACACTGGTAGGCAGGACAATAGAACACTGGAGCAGCATGACCGACAAATATACACACAAAGAACAAAAGATGAGCATTGCAATATGCACGAACAACAACCAAAACAGGCAAATGCACGGATAGACACAACGAATGATTGGCGAGAGTGCACTCGTGGAGTAACCAATGGGGCTGTTGCACCGGCTGACTCTGTAATATGTATGGACCCGATAGAGTTTTGAACGTGCCAACCCATTCAATCGTGACTCCATAATTGGGCAAAGGGAAGAGATGTAAGCTTTGATGGAGTTCTAATTGCACGGTAATCAGCCCACTCGAAACTCGGGGTTAATGGAATGATTCTTCAGTTCTCTACTCCTGGTTAATGGGAGATCTGCTACCAAGTGTCCTCAGACATCTGTGCAGGAGTATTAAGTTTCGGCCTCAATACTTGATGACCTAGTCCCGGTCCTCCTGGTATAGGAAACATCTTGGGTCATATAACCCTGTCGTTAGCTCAATCCTGAAGGATGTCTCAGAGATTCGTGGATTTCAGATACGCGCAGAAAGGCAGCAGGGCTGTTTCCACAAGGGGGAGTTCAGCTGAATCAAACATTTTGGAAGGTGTCCGCAGATCCACGATAAAAGCTTCAGCATAAGTTGCGTTCATTTGTCATCACTGCAGTTTTTAGGACAGGTCTATCGTTTGTTAAAAGTGCTCCCATCCTTTTCCAATTAAGAGAACTGTGACTAGTGACCTGTTGGAAAACTACCGTGGATTTGACTGCGAACTTACAGGAATCTCACCAATTTCTTAATAATTCTGTTTGTCTGTGGATTGTCGTATACGTCCCTTTTGTCACAAACCACCGCATACGCTTAAACCTTTGTCTGAATAAGTGACAATGTTGCGAGGCACCCCGCACACTCGAATGTACTGCATAAAGTGTACACTCGTCTTTCGTTCAGTTGTACTATCGTTCTGGCCTTAACTTGCCATAGGAACATAGCCGTCCGAAATGACACTTCCATCGGCTACGTGCGGTAGAAAAAAAACATCGATCCTCTTTTATAATACGCAGCAGACAAACCTCACTTGCTAGCCTATTCCACAGAAATGGTGAAAATAGAGACTATTACAAGATGGGATAAACGATTGTTCACATTACCCTTATGACTGTTAGGTGATTTTGTGATATCTGCTGACGCGGCGCAGAAAAGTTTGGGGAACGACACGCGTTCTTCACTCGTAGAGCATATATATATATATATTATATATATGCAAGAGAGCCCTGATGACAGTATGTTGGGTACAAAAGGTTTTCGGCTAGATATCTGGCCTAAGTCACTTAGAGAACGCGTTGATCATAGGGCTTCTGATCCAGCCATATGGAGGTCAGTGTTGCGACGTGAACTATCTGGCACCTGTACCATCGTTCAGTACCGTAGACCACCATACAGAATTCCTAAGACGCATGTCGCTCTCTGCATGCGTTTTCCTAAGAACCACAGAACTTATGGCGTAAACGGTAGATGATACTGATCACAATATACCTGTTGAAGAATCAAAACTTCACACCAGCAGGCCAACAAGTTTTAGCAACATCAGCACATGCTAAGCAGAAACTAGCTGCCTTTTCTTAGTGGAAAGTTTGGCTTTTGAAACGATTTTTCTACCCAATACAGGAATAGTTAGTAACGTTATCTCTCATTTTCCAACTGGTTGCCATTACAGTCTAATATGACAATCGGATCAAGGAATGTCGCGTCCAATAAAAACTTTCATCCACCGATTTTCGATCCTGTTGTTCGCTGCCCCGCCACTTACTTTAGATTTCTGCCTATACTTTCGCAGACTTTTCGCCTTGTTAGTTGACGCTCGTCAATCATGTCTAACTGACACCAGCACGAAACTCGACAGTCGAGGAAAACTGCCACAAATGATTATGATCACTTCAGCGGCGCCCAACCCAATAGTTCGCAAGCCACACAAATAGCTCCTGTCCAAGCCACCATAAATGATTTGATGAATTGCCACGACCGTTAGTACTAGCTACCGCCAGTGACAAGGGATGTCGTATATTACATTATCGCACGAAAGTCGCAAGTATGCAGAAGTTCGCGTTGTTAAGCAACAGGAAGACTGAGAATAGTCAACGCTGAGCTTAGGCCTATGTTTCAGGCTTATAAACGAGCTCAATTTGCCAGTGAAGGCACCCAAAAGGCAACAATCCTGAGAGCATTCGGAAGTTTCGAACCTTACGCATTCCGCTTTGTCCCAGAAAATTCGTCAAAACGTTAAAACATTTCATACATATGTCCCAAATTGGATAGCATTTACCCGTAGTTCGTCGTTGTTTTGGACAACAGCTAGTCGCGGAAGGAACACTAGTTGCAATTGTTCTTTTTCAAGCTGACCATCACTCACATTTCATCGCAGCGTTCGCATTCACATAGACTTTCCAGCCAGCCTCTTTCGAAAAGAAGCACTAGACTCGAGTTTCGCTCTCATTAGAGCTCATCAGTAGTGCATATCCTTGTCACGGCCGGGATTTGAATTCCGGCCATTCCAATCATGAGGCAACCGTGTTGACCACTGCGCCACTGACCTCACATTAGGCACGACCGAATTATCAAGTCTGAACGCTTAACCACTCTCGCTTGTGAAAAATGATCAGGTTTGTAGTTAGCGTTCGACCCGTAATTGTGCTACAGAATCAGCTCACTTAGGTGCTCGCTTGGTGTTCTGTTTAATTTTATTATGACAGGTCATGTCTAGGAGGGAGATCCACTATTTACTCAACAAAGTGCAAACAATCTTAGACCATCCGTGAGCCATATCGTTTAAACGGCTTCAGCAGTCCGACGGATTTATCGTGGTTTCATCCCAGATTAAGTCTATCCATCACCCACGTGTTAAGAGACAACGAAGACTTGCTTCTTGGCAGTCAGATAAGCTATCTTCACTGAAACAGAATCAGGCTTCGCCAATATAACAAAGTTCCTCATGTCGTCGTTTGTCCGTGGATAAATCAGATGTGACTGTGGGGATAGTCACACAACAACCGTTTGCGTTGGCATACGCTTCATGTTACCATCTAACATACACTTCCCAAGGGAGCACCCGACACGCGAACAATGCCGTTCAGTCCACGATTGTTATCTTTCACACCCACACATTTCAGATGTAGACGTCAATGTGCTTTCACGCATCATTGGTACGACTAACCTGACAAGCCGTTCAGTTGGTTACGGAACAATCGCAACAACATAGGTCTAGAGATAGAACAAATCTGTCAATCAAATTCTGTCACAACTGAGCGCGTCCTAAAGCATTCGTTAAGAAGAATTATTTGTGAGGTCTCGCAGCCACAGCACAACAAGTTACACTCTTAGCTCACCACGGAGTTTTCCAATTTTACACGTGTCAAACAACCGTATGCTCCACAGTCTAAATGGTCAGCCAACGCTTTGTCTGGTGCAACGTCAATAACGACACTCGCACCAGGTCAAAACCTGTCTGCAAAGTCAACGGTCCCCTGTTCAGCACCCCAGGAGTTTACAACTTGGTTACTTTGTTGTCTCAGGCGAACGATTTTGTCGAGCACATGCTTAACCAGTCTACCCATTGCTACCTTAATTGGGTACATCCTAATATACATGGACCGACCCACACGTTGACCCGAAATCGTGCGACTAAAATCCCGCCGCGTTAGGATCGTCAGAATTGTTGTCCAGTTTGGTTGCAATGCCAAGGTGAACAGTAACCACAGGCCACACTCTGAATCTGCGTTCATAGCACCTCTTAACATAAAAGGATGTAGCACATTTCACACGGCTTTCACCTAGCAGCAAACAGGTTGGTTGAACATTTTTAACCAACATAAACTTTCTCTATCTGCCATGAACAACATTTCATGACAAGTGGTTGTCGTTAACTTTGTTTGTTATTCGAAGCACGCCGAATTCAGACCTGCGTGTCCCTCCTGCTCATTTATTTTCTGGGTGCTTGTATGTATACCGGAAAGACTGGTCGCTCCACAGGTAGCAGGGTCCGTCAGATTTTCCCATCACTGCAAGCGCGCCGCTCATCACGCGCGAGGACTCCAAATGACCTTACTGAGAGAACAGAAAATGTCGATGTACACTGACACTTCTCTATCAAATTCCATTCCACATAACAGGACAATATTAGACTTCTGAACAAGGGTCTAACGGTAAACGCGTTAATAGAGGAACACGACGATGCTGATGAGAAAACCGACCGATAAACTGTAGACGACATGCAGAAAATTACTCTTCCTGATAACGGTGCAAAGTCGTTCATGATGACAATATCATCTGTATCGCCGACCATCAGTACCAGTGGTCAGAACATAAATCGTGGGCGATTTGCAAACTCTGTTAAGGTCGGTCAAACGTGGCCTGTCTCCCACTATACTTTCGAGTGTTTTTAGGGAGAATATTCGACGAGGTTGACGATTCTCATCAATAAACAATGAATACAGTGCTGTTGCTGGGAAACTGAACGTGGGATATGAGCAAAAATTTAGTTCCACAGAGGACACAAGCAAGTCCAGAATTTCACGAGGGATTTGACCAAAGATGCCTTACGAACTCAAAATTACTATCAGACGCGTCACAACCAACTTCTCAAATCACTGTTTTATAGGCCAACGCCCTCCCACAATTAGTGACGATCCAAATCAGCAACCCCCGACTGTTTTTGTTGATTTCCCCTCTACCTCAAAGGCCATCGATACCACCTATGTGGTAGCACACATTGTCGAAGTCATCTGTCCGATTCGCCTTCTAGAGGAGAGGCTCTACAGCTACACCACTTATCATGTACTGTCTAGCGAGCAACCGTTATTTTCACATGTTCTATTGCAAACCTTTGTGTACGCTTAAACAAGTGTTTGAGAAAGATACCTAAAAATGCCCTACGTACTCCGATGTACAACGAACTCGTTTCCATTATCGTCGAATTATCGCTCGGTCGCACATTTCATATGCCGAACAGTACATTGCTTAATTAATTACTGTACAACCCTCAAAACTTCTGTTTGGGTAGCTTGACTACAACTATACATAGCACTGTCTACAGCCGCTAAGCAGTGAGTGGTTAGGTATAGATCGTTCAGTAAGAAAGTCTAAGTGGTTTTGAAGCGATTCAACAACTTGCGGACCTTGTAGGACTAGCTATGCGTTTACGCATCGCCGGTGAACTAATAATGTTCCACATAAAGGGATAGGGCTTACAGGAGAGGACTCATGGCGGACGGTGGTGGAGCGCCTTGATTTGACAGGAAACGGTCGAACAACTGGCCGCTGTTCGCACATACGTTGTCAAGTCGGAGGTGCGAGTTTTCGAACGTTCGGCCGAATACCTCAACGCGGGGGAGGTACGTTCAAAAGCCTGCTGCGNTTGGACGCCTTCTTGCTACACAATAACGTTGGCTGAGACGGTACGAAAAATAGGCTGATCCTAAGATCCTCGAGAACTTCAAAACGGCGATCAAGACAGTTGAATTTTTTCCGCCATACCGAAGAAAATTGCATAAAAGAGCCCTCCCTCACCTCAAATGTGAATCAACCTGGTACCCAAGTAGACAAGCCAGGAACAGTCAAGATTATGGAGTTGTGAAAGGACCTCGGGAAACAACACAAAATGGTTAAAATGGTAAACCCATTAAAACAATTGAACCCAGATGACAGTGAGACAGAATACGATCACGGGATTCAGACAAAATTGAGGAACATGCGAAAAGGTTAAATTGGAAGAGAGACTTCAAGCGTTTTAAGATAACCAGTTGAGAACAACAGTATTAAAGAACACAACCGTGCAGATCTACAAACAATTCATTACCATAATAAACAATTCAACCGTTTCAGTAATAGTCGTTTTACACACAGCATGAACCGTCTAATCTGGCATCCAATCAATCCATCCATTTAGCCAATTAGACTAAACCGGCTAGAATGGAATCGCCCCCTACTTTCCCGTTGCAAAAGACAAAGGAATCAGACCACGGGACAAGACTTAATAGGAGCGAAAACTGTCAGGTTTTGAAATGTGCAGCACGTACAACAATGAAACCGAACATTATGGTATATCCTCTTCCATATTTCGGCCTATACAGCTACTCTTATACGTAACTCGGGGACGTGTAAAATTATTGCCAGAATATAGTGAAAAACAAAAGGTATGATATGCTAATTAGATCCCTGAGCTTGATGATTGTTGGACAACTGTGAAATATTTAGCGAACCTGAATAATACCAGTTTCAAGTCACGACGATTAACAATTTCCGAATGATTTCCGTTATTCACTCGAACACGGTTGGTTGCTGTTACCCTTGGTTCAACAAAAGAAGGTGGAAAACCAGATCAGGAAATCTCACACGCTTTTGTAATCACATCTGAATGGACCCGTTGTTGAGCAGCCGTTTCGATTCTTTATCATTCTGAGGCTCAATGAATTCTTCTTGAATGCCAAACCGTCGAACATCCGTTTTGTGAATGACTAAATCTGTTGTCAACACAGACACTTTCAAAATAGGCAAACCGTTAATCTGAATACAAGTTGTAAATTTATAAAGGCTTGGAGATATTACCTTAATAAACGGACCCGTCAAAAAACACCACTACTTTGTGATCTGAGCATAGACTAATTTTCTTTGTGAATATGTAGAAAAGTTCCCAGTATAAACTACACTGAGCCGAAGTACAGGAAGTAGACTCATCCGGTAAACCTTCGCTTTCCAACGATTTAAATAATGTAGATCGATTTGCTGGATCGAGTGCGTCTTCTGACGAACTACTATACACAATGACCCAAATAGCGGCGTAGATCCGAACAGTAGAAGTAGGTGTAATACCAGTGAGCAAATTCATTCAGATTTCGACGAAATTGCTTAGTATTGTCAAGTCTCCTGTCAATTGGCGCAGCATAGCAGCATAGTGCGGTACTTGACTGTCACGGTAATGAATGACACTTTTTAGTATCAAACATATACATTACAGAATCAGGCACTTTCGCAAATACCAGTTTAGGGTTGTTTTGAATAGAGTGTACACAGCAGGTTAACAAATCAAATTACAGTAAGAGTCGGCATGTTTACAATACAAACTGGTCGATATATATGCAAACCGCACACGATTAGCTCAGTAGCCATCAAAGACAATGCACGCGTGGGATGATTAAATTAGCCAACGGAGCCAACAAGCAAATCAACCGATCGATTAACAAGTGTTTGCAGTTGTCGTGTTTATCCAGCAACCCAGGCGACAAACACTTTGAGTTCATTGAACAAGTTCAAAGCAAAATTCCATATTGATGGTTTAATGATGAAGACAAGTCGCGGCTGTTACCAGTTCTATAACGCCAAACGAGTGACCGCTAAATATAAATATTACACGCGCATTCAAAGCCGAAAAGCTAGCAAGGTGGTTGGTAACCGTGAGCTACGCATCCGACGGTCAGCCTGCAGAGTCCGTATGAATGCCTCGAAGAGGCATGACATGCCCATTTGAAGTGAAATCAACCCGAATTTGCTGGAACATGCTTAAAAGCAGATAACGCCACCTTAGTTTGTAATTTATTGGCAAGTATTAAAATTAATGTTGACATCGGGGCCAGTCGTTCCACAGAAAGATCCAAATGAGCCGAGGTTGGTCGAAGACCACTCCTCTTCGTTAGAAGTCGACCGAAAACTGAGTAATAAAATGCCCATTTTGGCTAAAACAAATCGATAAGTGTACGGTTTGATTCTACTCGGTTCTTACCAAAATAGCTAAACACGTATACCACTTATGTAGGAACGATGCACACTGCATGGAAAACAGACGGTACAGAAAGACGGTTTACCAAACCCTTCGAGTGATCGGTCGTTCAATGAATAACTTCCCACAGCAACCACTTCATAACAGAGTTGGTTTGAACGAACCGTAGCACCCCAAATTTGATCATGACCGAAGTGGACGAACATACGTGCAATCGGAAGAGAAAAATGAAAGATGTTCATTCGGGTAGAATCGGGACGTCAGGAACACAGCAGATTGTTTCGAGATTGCTGACGATATGTTTTGGAGATGAACGAATAAACGAAACGCCAGTGGAGTGCAGGCGTTCAAAGCGAAAGGATAATTTTACATACAATGTTCTGAACAGTTGTCTATTGACAATTTGGTAGACGTACCATTTTTCTCAGTTCATAGCGCCTAGACGTTAAAATTCCTTACAATGAAAACCACGATGATCCAGAGAGTAAAACCAAAGGAGAGCTCTGGTAGATGAAGGTATTCCAACTATACACATGCTTCAACCTGTATTGAGAAGGAAGTGACCCATTGCTGGGTGATGCCTACCACCAGTGTAGTTTCTTCTTGAGTGCAAAAGCAACGGCTGAAAGGCCAAAAACGCCGGATTACATCACAAACACAACACTTTACAGTAAACTAGCACTCCTATTTATTCTACGCTGAAACTAATTGCACACTGGTAGACTAAACGGTCTTCTAAGGGTAGCTACTGTTGATACAGCACGGCACACAGCGCCAAGTTTTGTAGGAACAGACTAGTTTTTGAAGTCAAAACACAAACGCGGGTTGTATGCGTGATGTGCTCCTCGGTGGCCGAAGCTGCTGAACAGGGTAGACACCAAAAGTTTCAGAAGGAACTTTCGAATGATGAATCTGGTCTGCGAGATAACGAACAAAGCAGAAATTTTGCGACCTACTGGAAACTAGAGACAGGCTTATCGAACGGAGTCCAGCCAAGTGAGATTGACAAAATTACCGACCAATACACAAACACTCGTGCTTCTGATGGCTTTTTATAAGTAACTTTAACGTCATAATCACAGTCTCGAGAGTAAAGCCGTGATTCGCAAAGCCAACCGTTCACCTTCCGCGTCCCCCAGAGGTCCGAGGTTAGCGAGCGGCCATCTAGCCCAACCGGTGATGAGTGCTAGTTCAGGCTAAGAAATTAATTACATACCATCTCACACCAGATGGTGTGCCAACCCCCGGACGATTTGATTGCAAGCCGCTCTCTCAAATCCACTCGGTAAATAATCGACAATTCATCATCCTGACCCAAACGAGACACCGAGTTCTGCTCGTTCACAGTAACGAACCCCAAAACAATTGTAACGAGCACATCGCAGAACGAGACATTTTAATGGTCGAAACTGACTGTAGCTTCCGATGCTCTCATCTGTGAATTCACCCTTTCCCTCCCCCTCCCCTGATCCCTCGTTTCCGACACAACGCACAAACAACACTCTCCGTACACCTTGATTTGGTATGCTTTTCTTCCAACGTGCCTAGATAGAATTCCGTCACCATATGCGTTCTATCGGCGTCAGTCGGACGCTGTTAGACGGTCCCAATAACATCAAAATGAATCTTTGGACATGGACTACAAGGAGCGCAAGTCATTTAGGCGTATTTCTGATACCAAGAAGTGCTAGCCAAAATCATGAACGTGAGTCATTCACCGGCGAAAACACGGTTCCCACAACGTCTTGGGTACTGTTTACAACCTGCAGTCCCGCCTTCCTCAGGTAAGTAAACCCTGATTCGGTTGAGTTACAATCTAGGTTTTATGGCGCATTGTAACCACCACAAATGGTATTTGCAATGAACCCAGATTTCCAAACGTCATCATCTACCTGAATGTGAAGGCCGCGATCAGATGTGAGTGACGTTCAACTTAAAAGTAACCAAATCCATGACTACTCAACAGTAAACTAAAATACCGTCTAGCAGGTTTAATGAAATCAGTGATGTCGACCTGTCCCGGAAGTCCTAATCGCGGGGTTATCAATTAGTTAACAGGACAGTTAGTGTCGCCTCTCAAGACGATCAGGCAACCTGATCATCGCACACAAGCGAGTGCTGGAGCGTTCAGCTTGCATAATTCGGTCGTGCCTAATGTTAGATCAATGGCGTAGTGGTCAACGCGGTTGCATCATGAAATTGCGCCAGAGTTCCAATCCCGGCCGTGGCAAGGAGTCTTAACGAGAACGAAACTCGAGTCTAGTGCTTCTTTTCGGTAGACTGGCTGGACAGTCTGGCTCAGTGCGAAGGCCGTGATCAAATGTGAACGATGTTAAACTTGAAATTAACCAAAATCCCGACTATTCACCAGTAATCATTTTTTAAGTAAACGTGATTTAATTGGCATTCATCGAACACTGCCCAGATTGTACCATTAAATTTCTTGAGTTTTGGAGAACAGTTATTTGCACAACCCATTGCAAGCTTGAGCAGCACCTATGTTGAAATCCTAGAACACGGACTTGGCACAGCCCTGGCGGATTTTTGCAAGATTCCAGGAGTGCTCCCACTCGACTGTATTGCCTCCCACCTAACTGTACGGTAATTTGAAAAGAATGTGGTCATAAACGGACGAAACCACTGGGGTGATGTGGTCGTACACAGAGTATTTGCAAAATTAGGCATTTTCGGTCGTGATGTTATAATCTTGTTTTAAAATGCGCTGATTATGTGAATCAAGCAGGTCAAACTTCATCCACAATCCCACCAGGTAGTTTCAGTTTTAGGCCGAAGTTTGCTGAAATGTGACACAACCAAGCTGCCCAAATTTAGACCAAAGCGGTCGCAAGAACTAGGTCTCGGACATGCAACCGTGCAATCACCGGCGCCATCGAAGCTGCTGTGACTTCAGAAACAGCCACGTAAGTGCTGGGTCAGAGCCAAATGACCTATGTTAACCCGACCTATACTGCTACCTTGACGTGGTGGTCGGGCTTGTGTACTGTTTTGATCCGGCGGGCTATGCTGACTAGGACTCCGGTCCTTCCAGGTGCAACCTTGTCAGACAGGCCAAAGGGGAGCAGTCAGACGAAAAGCAGTTACACTCA
>QNGE01002282.1:0-30885 GCA_008508345.1 Paragonimus westermani | reverse complement strand
CACAGGCTTAGATGGTTAGGTCATGTATTAAGAATGCCAGTTAGTCGTCTTCCACACCGAGCACTATTCGCTGACACTGCGACCGACTGGTGTAAGGTGCGAGGTGGTCAGATAATGGCCTGGCGTAGGGAAATGAAGTCGTTCACGAAGGGGTTGGCCACTGTAGATCGAGTTCGTCTCCTGGACTGGGGCCCTCGCGACTCAGAGTCGGTGGTTGGAGACTCTAGGCGAGATGGCGGCTAACCGAGCTCAGTGGCGTGAATGGTGTCGTTGTTTGGCCGAGTTGTCTGTGAAGTGAGTGCATTTAATGACGCGGGGCAGTGAAAGCCGTAAGGAAGTTGTCTCGCTGATGACGCCTCACTCTCACTTGCAGCTCGATTGTTTGTTTGTAAGGTGTAGGCACCTTGATGCTGAATGTTTGAATGTGGACGTAGTCATTTTCAGTAGTTAGGTCCCTTTCCGTCCCCTTCTTTTTTTCTTTCTCTCCTATATATATATATATATATATATATATATATATATATATGGTTTGCTTTCTCTTCATTGTTGTGTGGCAGATAAGCATTGGTGTGAACCACTGATGTATTGCTGTCTATGATGATGATGATCATGACCAACCATGTAATCTCCATCATGAACAGCCGAATGACCTGGTTCAGGCCAATGGAACTGTTCTTCAAAGCGTTCAGCACATATGTCAAGTCGCTGCGCCAAGCCGTAAATTCGTGAGCACTGTATCAATCAGCCTAGTGAACATTTTATCGACGTCCAGTGCAACCAAGAATCAAGGAAAACAGCGTCCGGTTACGCTCCGGTAAAAATGCTTTCCCTATATCTTTGGCTCACTCGGAATAAACATCACGATAATTACACTCGTTGACAGTTTGCGTTTGAGTTTACAGCAGCTTTTGTCGTATTTGCAATCAACAAATAAATCGACGTTTGTTCATAGGTTCTACTGAATCAACAGAAATCCATTCACGCAATATCCGCGGCGACCCACAGAAACAGACCCTTTCGCAAGAGGTTTACACGACTAGTTATATTTCTGCCCAGCACCCGTTTGGACCACTCCACTGTTGTCAGTACGGCTTAACAGGCAATTTGTATACTCTCGTGGCTCAGTTTCCAACCGAGTATTTGGTGTTTGCGAGCAGACCACCTCCAAGCAAAGTAATCACAGATACTACTACATCAGTGGTTCACACTACTGCTTAACTGCTACGCAAACCCGAAGAGGAAATGAACCGTGTATAGGAAGAAAAAGAAGGGAGGAGGGGACCAGAGGGTATACTTAGTACATGACCTAACCACCGCATGCTATGTGACGTGAGTAGTTGACCAACTGATCGCGCATCTCGATCGTTCCGAAGTACATGCCGGTGAACGGCCACATTATTCACGCGACCAGACCATTTAATGTGGGCTAAGCAGTGGAGACAACGATGGTCAAACGCAGCAAGTCGATGGACATCTTTGTTGTAAACAGGCCGTTTCCGAACCATGAAGTAAAACAAAACGTACACAAGCATCATACACCCTGCCTGTCAGCGATGACAGGGTACCTCTTCGATGCCATAGATGACGCAAGTTGGCAACTCGCACCTTTGCTACCCTCATTGATATCTCACCAGCAATACTACAAATGGGCGAGATAGTGTCACCCAAGTATGTGAAATTGGCCATAGGCTTGAGCGGATTACCTACAACGAAGTGGGAGTGGAAGTGTCTCAGTCTTGAAGCAGCACTCAACACTTTGAGATTCTAAAGCGCGTTCCTTACAAACTAGCCAGGTCACTCACCTTGTTAATCATGGTCCGTATGTCAATCATATACTCCGTCGGCCAACCTAGCTCCAGGAAGAAATGCAACACCAATTTCCATGGATTCCTCAAGTGTACCTTACAAAATGTCGTCTATGATATAACTGAAAAGGAAGGAGGAGATGGAACACCAATGAAACTGACAGTTGTTCATGAACTCTCCCTGTTTGCAGTGAGCATATAACTGGTTCAACAGATTTACCCGTTTCCTTGGTACTCCCTTGCAAAGAAGACAGTTCCGGAGAAAGCTACGAGCAACCGAATCTAACGCAGCCTCGAGATTTAAAAAGACCCCGATTGTCGGCTGCCTCTAAGAGTGCCAACGTTTCAAGGTCTGTCGCAAGGTATAAACGTGATTAACTAACCGTCGACCGGAACAAAATCATCCCGATTGTTTGAGTACCTGACTTTTTCCAAGCTAGGTGAGTCGACGTAACATGCATCAGACAACAGACTGATAACTGTTTTTCACATAGACTTCGGGCCCCCTTTCTGAGAACGGGGATTATTGTTGGTAAGCGCCAATAATTAGACGCTTCTTCGGAATTTCCAATCGTCTGGAGGAATTCCGCCAGTTTTGATATCAGCTTCTTACCACCATTGAAAAGAGGAGCCTCATTACGAGATAAATACAGACGGCGAAATGCGCATAGCTGTAGTGGTTTTTGCCATCGTCAGTTTGTTGTCTACACACCAAACACCTCGTAGCCGCTTCTCGTTTAAATCGCAATAGAAAACCAGTCTGTATGATCTTACCAGAGTGTCTTTTAGAAAGTCAGCGTGGGCGTCTTAGAATGCATCTTTGGTGACGCCCGAACAGTTATCCTGTTACTGCGTACGCCAAAGTAATCAATATACGATTTTGATTTGGTGACGATCTAACCGATTCGCTGAGTCCGGCAACGCATAAGCGACTGTTCAATGGGCTCTAATCGACCAGACGTTGTCCTGCTCCGAAACTCAGTGTAATCCCCACTCCAGCATAACCACGAGACTCAGCTCCGGCGTCACCAGAGGCCCCAGAAGAGAAGCGCCCGGAACGACAGTTGTCCAGAGATGACCTCAAGTGAACAACGGTACTTGAATCGTCAACTCTCGTCGTCGATACACAGCACACATCAAGCTCCGGACTTGACAGATCACTTGTCAGGGCATTATGCTGAACTACTTGTCGAAAAGTGCGGACATTAAGGGCGCTAATGTTTACCAGTTGTCTTGCCTTTAGAAAACAGTAAGCATTCGAGAGCACGGGGAAGGAAGAAAACGGGAGGGTGACGAAATAGGAAATCGTAATGGACGAACAGTGTCACCATCGGGGGAACGATAATGCCGCAGAAGGGGGTGATTTGAGGGACCCCACCCCGAGTCTGACACAATTTTGAACAGTGGGACAAGGGGATACACGGCTTTCTTGAGAGATGCTACCCGGAGCCAATGGCTCAACAATTTGATTCAACAATTTGCTTGGCTTGAGGGCGCAGTGGATAAGGCATTAGTGTCTGTCCCTGATCATTGGTGGGCGCAGTGCAACCTTGACACGGTGAGTGAGCTTGTGCACTACATCGATCCCGCGGGCTATGCTGACTAGGAATCGGATCCTTCCAAGTGCAATTTTGTCAGACAGGCAGAAGGGAAGCAGCCAGAGGGGAAACAGCTGAAATTATGCCGTATGTTGCACTATTGACAGCCTGAGTGCTTAGATAGTGAGGCATACAGCGAAACTAAATCCATAACTGCAGCACCAGTGCCGTCCGGATCAAGAAGACGAGGTTTAAGGAGGGTATCCTCACAGAGAGCACCGATCACCCAACGGTGGATCGTAACCTCCTGCTAATTACCCAGTATCATCAAAAACATCCGGTACCTTCAAAAAACCTTGACGTACAAAACCGTCCACGTCTGATGTTCGTTTACGTTGAGCTTTTTGCTTTTCTCGTAATCTCAACGCTGCTGTTGTAAGAGGAATAAGGCTGAGCGCATCAGCTTCGAATGTGTAATCCTGATACAGTGATGGTCTATCTGAGCTTCTCGTTGGATTCTCATTCCAATAAACTCTTAATAACACCTGTACGACGCTTTGGAGTGCACATTGAATAGTGGCAGCAACAAGCGGAAGGTACGGCTGGCAACATAATCGCAAAAATGAAGAGAAGTGATCGCACATATGGCGTGAACTATAGTAATAGACAACCCGACAAAGCATGGGTCGCACAGTGCAGCTACAGACGAATAGGATCACAGTGGAGCAACACCGTAGAGTAAACTCAGTATACTTCGAAGAATTTTCACTTCAACAGACAAGATGAACGAACGAACTCGCGACTGAGCAGAAGTCGATAAAACCATACAGATTGGGTATAAAAAAGGGTTCACATCAAGTGGCTGGACAACTTTAGCTCCTTATGGTGGGAAAAGCCACCTTGAAGATGTATCGCGTATTGCTGCGGCCAGCAATAAATAGCAAGTAAAACATCATTCGCGGGCAGAATCAAACGTAACCATAAGTATCAAACGCTATTGCGAATGTCGATAAAAATAATCCACATCATGCCCTTAAGACATAAATAGAGGTGTTAAGGATGAGGCTCTAAATCGTTGGGATTTTCTTGCCATTTAACGCTATGGAACATGAGTGGGTGCACAGTAAAGTCAAATGCAGCGGGGCAAGGTAGCAAACGTGAAATTATTCGCTTATTATGGATAAGCAAAATAAACGACCCAAGAACCAACCCCCTTCACTGAAATCTCCAGCAAGATCCACGGCCGTATTCATTGCGTCATCTATATCCTTCTCGTGCTTCAGTACGTATGGTCGGATGATTCGCTCATAGACTAACATTGAACCATTGGGATCGGTTGGGGACATTAAAAATAAGAACATGACACACTAAAAGGGAATTAGAAAAATGATTAAATACTTTAAGTAGTGAATAAAGTGGAATCCAATAGAAGAAAATATCCGTGAATGCTTCGACTACGCTAACTGCCGCAAAAACCACCCAATACGTCAACCATTTAGTGTCGTCCTTTTTATCGAGAGTCTCTAGAGCTTTGATACTGAAAAGTGAGAAGTGAGGGGACAACTTACGATCTGTAGGCTGGATAAACAAATCCAACGAACGTCGCAAGGAAGCTTGAGCCATAGCCAAAGATCAAATACAGGAAGAACACAGCGATTGTGCCTGTCAGGTGTTTAATAAACCGCAGTACAACTACCCAAAACAAGGTTCACGCGATCAATCTTGGTCTTTTTTTCAACTTTTGCTAGTAAATCGTTAACCGCATTTTTCCGGTGCAAGGAATCACTCAGACGCGTCCTGAAGCTGTTGATGCGGTCCATTATGGCGGCTATTGTCAGCGCCAATATCAGAGTTCCTTGAAACAGACAGGAAAAACAAAGCACATATCGTTAATCAAATTTCAATGATCGCATATAGTTTCATGTCAACACTGCTCCCTTTGGAATCCATGAAGTATTCATTTCTAGGTTAAGCACCGCATTGCTCGGGTAGCGTGAATGTAACACGCATACCTTTGCTGTCGTTACCCAGATGTAAATTATCGGTGGGAAGTAAAATCTGCCGTTTGACAGAAATCAGATGAGATGTCATAGAATATCGCTCGATACCTCCGTGATATCGCCCAGGAATTTGAGAATCATTGATTTCCATGACGAGGAATCACGAGAGTTAAGACGCTTTGTTTTAGTCTATCGTAAAGCGGTTTGTCTTTCATTTGACGTCAAGACCGAAATTACAAATGGTTGGTGTTCTGTTGGCCTAATTGCGCTATCTTGTGAAGAGGTTTTTCATGTTTGGGTAATGTCTGACCGTCGCCTGTTAGGTGCTCTTCTAGGGTGTTATTGGATTCCCACATACGAAAGAAACCGTTAGATCAGTAACTGACAATGTTCTGCTGGATTATCCTTATGTTCTGTTCTTGGTACCCTATATAACTCCCAACAGCGGTGCTACACCCTATTTTCAATGATTGCCTTTCCGGTCAACGGAAAACCGCCGGACATCGAAACGAACAAACTGGCCGGACCTTGGTAGTTTGGGCCCCCAACCTCGAACCTGTGTACAAATCGTTGCAATCGCTGGTTGATGAATAATGCATGATATGTGAATCCGGTTCGATGTGCCTGGGTACATATTTTGTCGGCCTAATGCAGGGGAATTCGATTTTATCCTACATTTCATTTTAGGTGATGGCTTATTTACAGGGACTCAAAGATTTCATCGAGGATAGTGAATTTTTGAGCTTCAGCAAGTTTACAAGTTGCTTAGATATATACATGAATCATGACAGTGTTTTGTACGTGCTTGGTTCAAGCAAAAACCGAGCAGTGAATGCCTAAAATATGATTATGTGAGTGGGATTGCTGCTGAGTTTACGTGTTAGATGGCGATCTGGTGTATAAAATACAAGCAATATGAGGGCGAGAGCAGTGGATTACGACGTGTTTAGTGAGTTGAGTTCATATACTTCCTATTGCACATTTCCCGCTATACATGTTGTCAATCACGCTCCAACGCCGTTGAGAGAAAAACCGCGTTGTTTGTCAGCTCTTTCACACTGGAGCACAGCCACGACAAATCTGCCTCCTTCTGCGATGCGCATCCAACGAATCGGCGGCTCGTGGGAGGTGAAGTGAACTGCTGGAGACATTTTCCCGAATACAACATACCAACTGCTGAGTTGAAGCAATATGCTGTGGATGTTCATGGTAAGTATATAAATACCATGGATATTTGCAACCTCGGTTAAAACCTTCGGCAATAAGTGATTGGTCTAGCGCATATTTGTGTTGCAGAAAAAGTGCTATAAATTCTGAATTATGTAGGGGAAAAAGACGCACTGCGTGTCATTGGGGACGACAACAATAGATACACGCACATATGTTTCGCACCGAGGCAGCATATGTAGTTAGTTAGATGGTTGCCTGACGTGGTAAACGTCGATGCCACGCATGGGACCAAGCGCCACAAATAGGTTCACAGATAGGTCACTTCACATTCGCTGCTTTAACCTGAAGCTATGCCAGTTCCTGGTTAAAGACGGGCTGGGCCATGGACGACCCGTTATGTATGCATGTGCTCGAAGTGAGAAGTAAGCTTCCCTGTGTAACTTATTCGAAACATTCCGAGAGGTGATGAAGACCAAATACGTGTCAGAATTTTTGTGATAGATGAAATGGCCGCCCAAATGCGAGCAACACGAGTAATCTTTGGGTGCGACATGATGTTTTGCTATTTCCATGTGCGGGATGCTGTGAGGGAACATGTAAACTGATGTGATCAACCTTATAATCAACATTCAGACACCTCAATCCATAAGCCGACATTTGTTTCACCGCATGGCTATTCGTAATAACTCAGAAGAGTGGCTGAACACCTTTGTTTATTCATTTGGAATGTTCAACCGAGATGTTACAATAATCGGGCGAACAAACCCGAGCTTCATGAACTACCTTTGTGTGAACAACCCATACACAGCCAGATGTCATTCACTTCGGAAATTGAACGAACAACAGCCTGGAGAATGCGGATGGGCAACTAAGGGAGCGCACTTATCCCAGATATTCCTTAGCCACGGCCATGAGTAAAATTTTGTCCCAGAACGAGTGGGCAACGCGGAAGTATAGGATGCAGTGCACCGGGAGGTGGTTAACGTCGGTGTGCACGTAAAGAATACACTCCCTGGGATTACAACGGTGGCCAGTCAACTGGTGTTGAAGCATCCTAATGGGCGTTCTCCTGTGTTGCACTTTAAACGATGAGTTTAAGGTAACATCAAGTGGTTGCTTCAAGTAAGTCACGAGGGTACACAGTAGACAGTGAACATCAGTGACGGCACGTATGAGTGCGATTTCTACAATTCCGTGTGGTTACCATGCATCCACCTGCTGTCCGTATTCAAAAGTGCTTCCATCCATACGGCACTTTGTTACCTATGGCCACATGTGCTCTAAGTAGCTTCCCAATCCATCGACGATGGCTTGATGATTACAACCTGTCCAAAATCAGTATGTTCCGCTGAGAGGTCACTGTCGGCCGTACGAATGCATTTCAATGGGATTAAAATCGGTTATCTGAGCTTGGCTTAGTTGTACAATGTAAACCTTAGGACAGGAAACCGCGTATTCAATGCTACGATAGCTTCCGTGCGCCAGCCTTTTGAGACAGCTCATGCGGCTCTACCACACAGATACTTTCCCCCTCTTCCTTCTTGCAGTGCAAAACAGCCAAGGTGAGAGAAAAATGTTCACATGCGGGTGCCCTCTGGATATTGTGGTGACCCCGTTAATATGAATGGTTATTAATGCCTTGTGACCATGGGGTGCACGTAGGCTGACCGTCGAGCACAGACGTCAGTGCGCCCAAACACAGGTCGTGGCGTTGTGACTATGGGGTACACATAGGCTGATCGTGGAGCATAGACTTTAGCGGGTCAACTCGAGGGGCTTCACGCGGCAGCATGCTTCGCTTCCCGTCTAACCCACTTGCCTTTCGGGGGGTTCATGTAGATTTTTGAACTTGCCGATTCTTTTGTTACCATAATGCCAGACCAACTTGCGCCCGATTACAGTGAACAGTATATACGGCAGGCAGATCACGCTGACTTATGCCCGCATTATGTTTGGAAATCATCAGCTGCAGCCCCATCTACTTACCCACGGTGCCCCCAAATTTCAGTGGTTTCCTGTTACACGTGGGGATGATCATAAACACTTGCACATATCAACTGTAGTTGCCTTTCTCGGGGAATGTCGAAGGCACAGTTTCAGAAAAAATGGTTCACAACTTATACTCTGCATGTTGACTGATCACTCGTTACCATCTCCTTCTATTTACCAAATCAGAAAACTTTAGCTACCGCGTCGACCTATTTCGTTATTGAATTAACGCGACTTCTCAGCGTCCTTGATGAGAGTCTTTTTCGAAAATCAGACGAAAAAATTTCTCACAACAAAATAAGCATATTTCGTACTTTTGAGAATATCCCGTCTACCACCATTCAGTTGACATTCCAGACCCACACATTAACGGTCTACCAACGACAGCATTTACACCCTGCGGATAGTTTTCAGCCGTTGCCCACACTGGAGGTTATCCGCAGGTGGCAAATGCTCATGTCGAGTTACCATTAATATGTGAGTTCGTAACAAAATCTTAGTGGCAATGATCGGAACATTCTAGAAGGTGTGTCTACTTTGCTGAAGGAAATAACTTTGTTATAATGTGCAAAACGTCTTTGTCAACGACGCTGGGAAATTATAGCAAGTGGATAGCAAAATACGTTCACGAGGTAGCTGAAATTTTAGATTTAGTAGATAGAAGGAGTTGGCAACGAATGAATAATGATCGTGCGTAGTAGAATTTGTAAATCATTTTCCGTCAACCTGTGCATTCTGTAATACGTGAAATAGGTGCTGACAGTTTTCAAACGTGAGGTTGTATATTCATCGCCATGTGTAACTGAAAACGACTGGTATTCGGGGCACCGTGGGTAAGTAGGTAAGACTACAACTGATGACTTCCATGATGTTCCATGTGTAAGCCGAATTGGTTTGTTTGCCACATTTACTCCACATTATAATCAACAATAAGCTGGTTTGGCATCATGGCAGCAAAGAAATCGGTAAGTTGGGGAAGCAACGAGAACACTCTAGTAGGTGGAGCTCCATGCGCTACCCAAAAAGTGGAATGGTTGAACGGGAAACAAAGCAGGCCATCCTTGAAGCTTTTTGGATTGACGCACTGACGCCTATGTTTGAGGGTTAGCTTACGTGCACCTTGTAGTCACAACGTCAGAACCCACGGTGTAAATGCAATGGAAGTGCCGGACTGCATTCGATATATGTACATCGCTATGTCCACTATTTTCACCAGTTTGCCACAGCCGCCTTACTTTTGGTTTTGCTTCAGCAGAAGTTCTCGTCTTGCTCTGTGTGCAAGTGCGTCATGTAACATCGCAGGTGTGGCATCATTTACCGTTACCAGTGAACTCCGTGGAATCGTTTGCCAACATTTTCACCTGGACGCGCCTGCGCGGATGAACAACATGAAACCCAACTTCAGACGTAACCGAGCCATCGTACTTCAGACATTTGCTGCCTGATGTTTTGCTTGAACCAAACGCGTGAAAAATACCACAATCCTTCATTTGTTTATCTAAACAACCGCTAAACTCGTCGAAGTTGAAAACTCCCCGATCCTCAAAAGCATCTTTAGAGATTTGTAAACAATCCGTAACCTTGAGTGGGATGTAGTATGAAATCGACTTCCTGTGCAGTAGGCCAACAGAATATGTATCAGGGCACACCACATCAAATTTATAAGTAATACATCATTCATCAACATGAGACGGTTAGCCATCAGTAAGACATGAAAAGATTACTCCACGGAAAAACATTTACGCTGTCACAGCACCGATCATCGATAGTTCCGATCATGGCGCCAAATGAACGACAAACCGCTTAACGCCCGGCTAACACAAAACATTTGAAGTCTCTTGATCATTTCTGCCACGGAAATCAGTAGTTCGCAAACTCATGGGAAATACCAGCGAAATATCACCCTTTGTTCACGGATGTCTTGTTTTATCGCCGCCTAACTGCAGATTTTATTATCTACGGATGAATGCCACCGAGGTGAAATGTTTGGGATGGCTTTTCTTAAATAAGTGCTTCATAATCTTACAGGCAGTGCTATTAGGACCGACTGGCCAGTCGATAGCTGAAGAGTGCCGGTCACCATCTATGGGAACAGACATGACTGTTACTTCTTTCTGTGCATTAGGGAGGGTGCCGGTCAGAATTTTCTTTCTAAACACCCCATAAATATGCTCGGCATAGCTAGCAGCTGATCCTTAGAAACCTGGGGCAAATGTTTCCGGGCCGCATCGCACTCTATGAATTAACCTCGGATGAAGGTCTCCGGCATCTAGTACCAAAAACTCAGCGGTAAGAAGTGAATGTCGAAAGGTCTGCAGTAGTGCGGCCGGGAGCCATTTTGGTCGTGAAAAGTTGTAGACTGCCGAATAGTAATCTCTAAGTAACTCGGTCACAGTTAGGGTGTGTAAACGATGTCCGCCCGTCGAGCAATCTCAGAAGTAGAGTTGACAGTTGATCCCTTAAGAGTTGATGTATACGCTTTAACAAGATATTTTTCCGCGCCAATTCTTGGGAGAATCGTCCCTTCCACGTGCTTAGTGTGGTCGCCTGTAAACCACCTAGGACAGCAGTGTAGAAAGCACTTAGTTTCCCGGGCTTCCCCAGTGCCTACCACACAGGAACAAATAGAAACGGTCATCAATGAGACGATGTAGTCTGCGCGGGGGATGTGAACAATACGAAAAAGTCCATCGTTTGTGTGGTAGAAGTAAATCGTTCGCCTTCCGGATTGCGCTCTGGAGCGCACGTTACGTCTGGTGGTCCTAGACATCTTCTCAAACCAGTGAAATCAGCCTGAATGGAACTTCGCATTGTGGTTTTTGTTAGCTGTTGTGGTCATTGACAGTCAATGTCAGAGACGAGTGTGTCAGCCGGGAGCCGAGCAGGGTACTGTCGTCAGGCAACAGTGGGTGCATCTTCGGTCCAAAGGCAGAAGGCGACGATCAAGGTGAGCTGTAAGACTGAAAGCAGGTCTGGCAGTTTCCACATGCTCATGAGCAGCGTTCCTTGCCTTGGGCGCAATGTAGGACACTTTTGGAAGTCAAAATTCTCGCCGACTGGCCTTGTTGCACTTTTCCCGCCACCCTCTCGAACTAACCACTTGTTAATGAAATTCTCACAACCCGCCTCTAAAAGTACTAGTTTCCCCAGCCCGCCTCCACCAGTCATTATATTTCGGTTACTTTCCCAAATACTGCCGTCGTCTGTCAGTCGAAACCTTTCCACTCCTGTGAATACAGCTTTCATACGGCCCGCCCTGAAACTGTTAACACCTAACCGGTCGATTATCGGTTGAATTATGCACAGATCGTATGCCTCTTCCGTCACTTTTTGGCATTCAAGTTCACACTGCTGATCGGTTACAGCGATGGGCTACAATGTCACAAGGATACAATTTTCAAATCATGTTTAAGAAGACATGAAGTTTTGGACGCGCAGATACATTAAGTTGTCTCACAGTAAAAAGGGTCAGTCAAATGACTTCGCAAAGGCTCAATCGTTCCATGAATATCAATGGATAACAAAGCTAACAAACTTCTTTCACTCTCATTCAGTAATCTACCGGCAACTGCTAAAATGTTGGCAAAAACAACAGAGGGGGTTGCTTCGTTAGGGCAATCCATGTACTACCTCTAGAGTGGTTGGATAAATGGTTCAGTAGCCGAGAGAGTGAAACAATTCTTTTGATTCTCGGACTTTATTGCCACAATTAACGGGTGCTCAATGTTAGCAGACCGCGTGTTGATCTCAACCGGTTTACGAGAGAGCGCACCAAGGCAGCTATATTCGGACCATCCTTGTACAACTGCTAGAAGTCGTTGTCTCACAGTTACGTTTATTGCTCAGGAATCGATGGTCAAATCGAAAGTTTGTTTCCATCTTGCTGAAGTTACTCAAAGTCTACAAAATTGCCCATTGAACCTGAACTATACCCATGACCCAAGGTTGACAAACCCTGGTCCCGGGTCCATCTGCATTTAGCGGGCCCACCGAGCAGGCTGTTCTATTTATCAACGGTCAATGCACACCGATAGTGGCCAGAAGTTATTCCCAACCGACAGGCTACCTCAAAAACAATTCCTCATCTCCGACAATTATTGGCTCAATTTGGTGTTCCGGAGGTTTTGGTGGCGGACATTGGGCCGCGGTTCAATTCAGTGGAATCCCCAGTGTACTTTATCGGCAAAGGTGTGCATCACGCGTTCACACCAGTTCATCGCCCCACAGTCTAATGGCTAAGTTGAGAGATTTGTAAACACTTGCAACAGGAGCTCACAGAAATTGACCGAAAGTAAATTGGGGGGTGGACTGTTCTCCTGTACGCCTACTGTCCAACGGAAATCTCTGCTGCACTGAAACAACATTCAGTGACTGCAGCATTCCCCGGACGACAGGTAAGAACTCGAATTAAATCCACAAGGCCAAAGAACAATCCAACGGGTATAAGTAGACCGATGGAGGTGCAGTACAACGGACATCATGGAGCACGCCCGAGATATCTGTGACCGGGAAATGCAGTTTGTGTGTAAAACTTACGTCGTATTGTGGAGTTCTGGTCACCATGCCCAACTGTTATTTGTAATGGTAATGTTTTTTACCGAGTAAGAGTTGGAAACTGTATCTGGACAAGTAATGTCGTTGACTTGATATAACAAGCCCATGATAGCCAGGAATGCCGATGAACCGACAAACAACCACCCACTGACATATAGCTCTATGGATTCCCGTTAACGGCAACATGCTAAAACCCCCAGCCACCTCAAACTCTTTGGATCTTCGCGGACCTAATGGTGTTCACCAACCAATTGGACGCTTAAGTGTCAACCATAGAAAAGTGGTTGACTCGCCTTTGTTGAAAAAATATGTTGCGAACGGGTTTTCATTGCTGCAAACAGCCGATGTACTTTTGTATTATTGCTTGCTTATTGGTTTTCCAGCTACTGGTGATCTAGTTGAAGTGGATCTGCTTTCTGATTGGTCGAGTGTCAGATTGGACATAATTATGGTAAACATGACATTCGTTTTTTCACCTACTGAGTGGCAGAAAATACCGCGTACGCTGTCACGTCTCGTGTTCCAAATATATTTAAATCGCCTGTAGAATTCACAGTGAGATCAGCACAGTGGAAATCAATCTGAAGAAAAATCTAGGCATCTGGATGTTGCCCAGTTTGCACCTTATGTTTCCTCAGGAGATGTCAAGACGACCAGGTGCAATTTACCCCCACTGACCAGGGAGCGTTTAAGACTTTTCAGGAGGTTCATATGAGACCGCCACTTGAGTGTGTTAATCAGCTAATATGTACCGGCTTGAAGTGTCACGTGCTCACTAGTGGGCGTATCCGACGCGTGGTTATAAAACTAGTCACAAGCTTAGGAAACGTCGCCTACGATTCTCGATTTGAAATTCTTGATCTGCATTCACTTGAACTTCAGTGACTCCGCGGTGATTCAATATTTGCATACTAAATCCTTGAAGTAGTTCAAGTAGCCAGTTCCTGATCGTGACAAACAATGGTGGCCAACGAGGAAGTGTGAGGAAAGTTCAGAAGCACAGCCGCTGGACCTTCTTCAGACAACGATCCTGTTTCATGGGGTTGTTGACTAGTGGAACAGCCTTCATTTCTAGGTCCTTAACCACACTTCAAGAGATCGTTTGGGGGAGTCGGTGGACTATCACTTGTTCAAAGCAAACCAGCAAATTCATCTTGTTCTAGGTATTTACTGTAACCCTCAGCAGTGGTGCCGCACCCTGTTTTCAGTTACTGCTTTTCAGGTCAACATACACCGTCTGACACCCAGTAGAATGAGCTGATTGGCTCCGGGAACCTTGGGCGTACTGCTTCAAACTCATGTAATAATCGCCGATGCGTTTAAAAACAAGGCTGCCAGCACGATTTTTCCATTCTTAAATAGCTTTATTTCGTTCGATCACTGGACCCTGGTCAAAGTAAGAACAGTAGACTTTGACGACTTCAGGCTCACGGGGTCAGATTCTTGTTCCCTGGTAAGTTGAAAAGCTCAGTTTGGAAGAGTATTTTGGTCTTCTCGAGAATATGAATCGTTCCATTTTACTTATGTGAATTTGTACATTGTTGAACATTTTGATTTATTCTCCACTGTAGCCCACACCAGCTGTCCTGGTACGAACGAGTACTGCTTGTCTGTGTTGATTGGAGCTAACACTGTGTATTTAATTCGACTCCCTGGTGCTTCTGCACGGCGCTTGTCGGAATTGCTTATATTCTGTGACTCTACTTTGGGATGGCTGCCTTCACTCGTATCTTTATACAGGGTCAAACCTCAGTGTTATTAACAGCAACCTACTCCGCTGGATCGAATTTTTCCTAAAAAGCCACATCTACCGTGTGTCAACGGGTTTTTATTGATCTTCCGCCAGATTAGGCCCCAGCGGAGTTCCACGAGGCTTCATCCTGGGGCTAGTAAATTTATTCAGATCCTCCAACAACCTACCGCTGGAATATCTTGGTCTCTACTACTGCCTGTTGGTGACATTAACATCTCATTTGTTTCCCGTGGTAACTCTGAAATCAATGATCGACAGGCCGACGTTAACACGGAGATATGAGAAGACCTTGGCATTGCTGAGTTGCATACCCTTTCGAATAACCGCAAGTGTGCGTTTGCTTGTGAGATAGCTCATACCCAGTCATTGTGTGTATTCACACAGGTACGAAATCAACTGTACGATAGAGGTGGACATGCATTTGTTTGTATTCATTTCGGCTCTCCTTTGGGACCAAGAGCTACCCCTCCAGCGCAGATTGCTTGTCTGGAGAAAAATCAAGCAAGAGATATCGCCTCTTGCGTTATTTCGCTACCCACTGAACTAATGAGGGTGGTGAATTACCAAGGTGACCTTCAGAAGTTGTTGTGGAGTAAATTAAGTTAACAGGATCTGGAGGAGACCTCCACGATTCAACCCAGCCCAGGATGGGTAATGTGATGGTACTCGCGGGAATTGTCAGAAAGCACCCATTTTATTGTTCATGACCTCTGTGGATCTGACTGCGCTGCAAAAATCGGAGAAGGCGAGACTTCACTCCACTGACAATATATTTCGTGTAGTTCCACATTTGGTTTATTTGTACGTAATACGTTCGCCAGTCAATTGTGCACAGGTGAATACAGTACAACAACAACAACTTACGTGGGCACGTTTCATTCAACTGGTGTTCCTGTTTGGCCTATTCAATCGTTAACCTTATCTGGTTGTGATTTTAGGTTGAACTTCCGTTAGTGAGAATTTGCGTGCAAAAGCCCGGAAGTGCTCACATTAAACCACTGGGTGATTGTGATGGGGGTTGATTCTGCTGGAAGATTCCTTCCCAAATGTCTCCCATGACCAAATTGTGTTCTGCCGCAACGTATATAACAAACTCTAAATTTTCTAACGTGTAGAGCTCGAAAGAGCTATAGCCAGCAGCGACAAAAAACGTAACAAGTGGACAAGAAGTATATTGCTGACACCCGAAAGCGACGTGTGGGCGAGCGATATCAAGTTGAAACGTTAGTACAACAAAACGACGAGCGGTTCACAGCGGACCCGAACGTTTGTGTGTGCGAGTGACTTGCCGGTAACCATACTTACTGAAACAAAAATTCAGGCGCATCCAAAAGTGGGAAACAAAAACAGTAAAGTGGCAATCGTAGCATTAACGCAGAGATAAACAAGCAGGTTCATTACAAACGTAATTGAACATACTCACATAACCACAGTGGAGTTCATTGTGTGAACTTGCAGAGAGTAGATTAGTGTAACATCCTATTTGTTTGGGTCTAAATCTGTGAAGCGATCGAACTATCTCCTTCTCTGTTGCGCGCGTCAAAGTTTTCATAGACTACATACATTTGCCTTTGGACAATTCCTTCTTGACGGAAGGCTTCACGTTTTCTGTTGGGTTCGTAAATATCTGCAGTGATCGCGCATAACCCAGCGTGCTTCTCACATATGCGTTGAGAATTATATATTATTATTATTTCTTCTGGCGCGCTTCACTGTAAACGAACTTTACCTGTTACCTTTGATTTACCAGGGCGGCTTGTAAAGCAAACTTACACATTCATTTTGCACCACTCATTCGCTCTTAGTCACTCAATTTGTGCACTTGCGAGCAGTTTTATTGTTGATCCTGACTGTTATTTAAGTCGCGTGGCCATTTGTTTTGTGCATTTTATTGCTCATCAATTGGCGCCATAAAATCTTCGCTGAAATCCCGCTTGAAATCAGTTGTCGCTGCTTCCTGCAAGTCGGTAGAACACGGTTCTTTTGTAGAACTACTCACTCCATAAGAGCAGCATCTAGCAGACCGCTTGGTTGCGGTCAGGAGATGGCTTGCTAATTTGGCATGCTTATTGTATTGATAGGGGGGACAGTGCCACTTCTGGTGTAATCTTATCCCTCTCAGACTGATTGCCTGATCGCCTGCCAGAGTGCAACGGAAGGAATATCTTATTTGCGAAGAAGAATAAAGTGTGATAGGAGAGAATCGAGTGGGCATCGGAAACCAAGGGTAGGGTGGAACACGTGTTTAATTCCAAATTCCTCAAACTAATTCATGAAACACCAACAACTCAGAACACTTGAGCTTGGTCCACAAAAGGGTGCCGTTGTTGTTAATATCGCTTCTGCTGGTGACTTGTTCCAAGCGTTCATGAACCTGCAAAGCAAGTGAGTCCGAATGTTTTCGCTGAAACTTGGATTTGTGAGCTTCCAATTGTACCCGCCTTCCCTATGGGGTCAGTTGCAGTTCACACAGTATAGAAGGAACAAGTGGTCATAAAAACAGCGGTTCTGGGGGAAAATTCGTCGAATATGGTGCATCATCACCTTCAGTCCGCTGTAATTTGCAGGCGTCATGCCGCCAAATCGTGCCTGTTTTCATCAACTCAGGAAAATGCCCCATTCATTCTACTTCACGTCCTTGATCGGTTCACTTGCGGCTACATTGACGGCTATATTAGTAGAACGGGCCACCGCTTGCTTCAGCGTGCGATCGATCGGCTGATTTGATCCCATGAGCAAATGGACGGCCAACCGAGCAACAGAAAGTGAGACCTAGCAATACCAGTTGCGGAGCACATCCTAGGGATTGGTCAAAACGTCGACTCAGCCAGATTGTTTACCTTGCTGCTGCGGCACCCGAACTCAAAAATCATGGCCATCCGTAAGGCCGTGTTGGCAAACCAAAGACCGTGAGGGTTGTGTGCAAAAGTTGATTCATGTCGTTCACCACCCGTGATAGCAGCATGTGATTTAAAACTCAGTATCCGTTGGTGCCATGCGCCTCCGTAACATATTCTGGTAGCATTTAGCATGCATCTGACGAGATAGATGGGAAGATAAACATCTCGCAACCTGAGGCTTCCTACTGTTTTGACCGCAAGACTTTTGAAATCAGTAGGTACTGTTCTTCCGGATTGATCTGAATCACTTCTACGCTAACCGCATTACATGCAGGAATCTGCTGTTTCATTAGTAAACACAACCTTATCAGGTTTTCATTTCTTATTTTGGAATTTTCCACCCTGCCTCGCCAAAACCAACCTATCTTAATATTCTCCGGTCGCCAATTTTATCTCCTAACGGCAAAACACTTTAAAGATGCGTTCGGGCATTTTCCCGGAGTGACCTTGAACTATCTAAAACGTTGTCCATCCCACGACCTTGTGGGAATTAAATTAGTGTAACATCCATTTGTTTGAGTCTAAATCTGTGAAGCGACCGAACTATCTCCTTCTCTGTTGCGCGCGTCAAAGTTTTCATAGACTACATACATTTGCCTTTTGGACACTTCCCTCTTGATGGAAGGCTTCAGGTTTTGCTACTGATTACTTATTCGTTTTTTGTAGGGTTCGTAAATATCTGCAGTGATCGCGCATAACCCAGCGTGCTTCTCACATATGCGTTGAGAATTATATGTTATTATTATTACTTCTCGGAAATTCCGTGGATTGCATCCGACGTAGTAAGTTGCCATCGGGTTGCTTCGGTCATTTTTAAATAAATGAATCTAACGGCTTATTGTACGGATATGCCAAGGAGTTAGTAATATAGGTAGACAACATGCAACGTCTCATATCGGGCCTTTTTCAAGATTTGTTGGCGGGGTTCCAAGTTTCAATATTGTCGGGCGTAAACGCACAAATTATGATTGATTCACCACTTTTGATAAGTGCAAGTAAACTAGATCGAGGTTCTCGTTATTGCCTTCGAAAGGCCATAATCATATTACTTACTGATGACCGCGCAAAAATTACGCAAGCGCAACATAGTTTTGGTAATTCAGTCGTGCCTATTTTTAGAAGCAGCTGATGTCTACGAGAGAGGACCTGGCGACATATAAGCAGTGTGCGACATTATCTCGTATTCCTTTCAAACTGGCTCATGCTACTTACCTACCAACTTGCGCCAGTATAGGCACTGGTTAGATATTCGAAGCCTATTAATTGTTCATGAAGCTCCGTCTGTATAGGGTTATATCTGAAACGCACACAGGAAAACAGATTTATAAACCGCATATGCATTTTGCCACATACACGCGGCGGTTTGTAATAAGCCAACTATTTTGATACGCTTTTACATTACCCCTAATTACAGTCGTATCTAGATAACTAGACGTTATCATACAAGAGATGTGGGTACTTAAAAGGTCAGAAAGACAGAAAGTCGCCTCGTTTGCATAACAAACACAGCCATAGCGCGATCCCGCATAACGCATTTTGTTTCCAGTCTGCTTTTAACTCCCCAATAAACCGTCAGATAACATTTGTGTATTGTTACACACCGATTTCAAACTTCGCATCGGTTGTACAATGGAAGTCGGTTTCGCTGGTCGGTGTCAAATCCTTTCTAGAAAAAGATGTTTGCCGACCACCTCTCGCGCTATACTATAACTACCGGCTCGTGTTATGCATTTCACTGAGTAATACAAGCGTATTAATACATTGTGAGCGTTTGTCAATAATAATATTCCACAATTCGTAATGATCCAAACATCCAGTTTACATTTCCCAATTTGTCAAGCAAACTTTGTTCCATTTTGGATCTCACGAACGTCCACTGCGAGGAAACTTTTCAACGTTGGAACATAAAAATTGCCAGTCTGATTTAGCGGTTTTCTAGTTTTCTGACGTTTAAAAGTTTTCACAGCATCTACGAAGTCTTTCTTGATTGTCCGTCCAACTTTCGGCCATGTTTCACAGTACCTAGTCCTACCTCATACCAACAGGTATTTCCGCTGTCCTTTACATCGTCGATTACCGAAATCCTTCAGTGGTTAATGCTTGTTGATTTCGGTGCACTTTTCTGACGTGACTTCGAACATCAATTCAAACATGACCCTGTAAACGACAATTAAGTTGGAGCTAAGAAAAGTTTGGTTGAACCTCGGGGAAATTGTGACCGATTTTCTTGATAATACGCACGCCCAACTGCGTTCTTGCAGACGAAATAATATTGAAATTATGTACTCGAAGGAACTGAGCCCCATAAATCATTTGGAAGGGTTATAGTGGCAACCTGAATTTGGGCAGTTCGCATAATCATCATTCGAGCCCAGTTATGTGCATCATTATCAGAGGTGTGATAAAATAATAGCTTTAAGGAGTGATCTCAGTGGAACTAACCAAATCTGTTTACATTGATATGAGCCCACCGGTGTTCATTTCTGGGGCGTTTACACAGTCACAACTGTGATGGTTCGGTCTCAGTCGTGGCGCTGGCAATAACACTCCCGAACTCAACGAGAGAGAGACGGCCAAGGAAGGAACAAGTAAATAGAAGTCCCATCTTATACGCTGTGGTCTGTGAGGACTTGAACGCGCCCTCGAAGGATGACTGGAGTTCATTAAAACTGTTGCTCCCAAAGGGCGGTTTTATGCACGATGACTGGGTGCTGGCGTCGTGTTCAGTTGAGTCGCGCAGGACTTCCGATTATAAAATGAGGACCTCATGTGATGAAGAGGACTGTGAAGGTTGGTTTTATCGTCTGCTGCACAATCCCAGGAGCCAAAGGACACGGGGACACCTCTCCAGTAGAAGCACGACGAGCTTTACTGGAAATTGCCTTCGACTATAGGGGATTCCGATGTGCGTAGAACTCCCAAAAGACTTAGCCAGAGCCAACGCTTTTGTTGACGGAGGTTCAAACACAGCGCTTTTTAAACAAAGTTCTATCGGAAGACATCACGTTGCTGCAATTCCGTAGTGTCAAACACCCGGTGAACTACAAAACTCTAACAACGTTGAAGCAAAGTCCACAATATTTCCGTTGTCTGCAATAGAAACTGTTATGGTTGGCGAGATGTGTGCTATAAAGGGTCTGCCTTGAAGCATTTAGCTGTCTGACAAGAAGGGGGTGAAAGGTAGCGCTACCTGAGAGAAATTGAATCCTGGTAGGTCGGGAGGAGGTAGGTTATTACACCAATTTGACGTGACACAAGCATACCCGCAAATTTCCCTTGACAACGCTTGTAGGTGGTTAACTACACTACTGACATAGCAGCTGTACTCATGGAACCAAATTCATGTTACTAAACAACCACAGCTCAATTCTAGCCACAAAGCAGTAGAGGTAGAGCACCGGGTGCTGTGGATACAGGCAAGAGTTCATTCTGAGCCACCATTGCCACCTCTGATGGCAATACATAAAACACCTGTCCGGAAAATGGAAGACTCTGTTGCACTAATGGTGTTGTTTTCCAGGCCTATGAATTGCGGAGGGTCCTCCTGGTTTCCAGCTGATGGGTCAACTACAGCAGGACACTGCTGATATTCAAGTTTGTTTCTGGTAGTGTCGTTACTATTGGTAGTCCCAAAATTATAGCTCACTGTGGTGCATAAACAGCTGTCCCAGAAGCTTGGATTATCGAATGACCACTACAATCAGAAACTCTTGATGGTTTTAAATGGGCAATGGTAGTCACAAATGTACTCAGTTCAAACCCGTGGCCAGCTTCCATGTGGTAAAACTGACGAAAGTGTCAGCGAAACTGTGATGTGATCCGTGGTTTGTACAGCGTTGTCCTTCACGCGGTCGAAGGAAAATGCCACAATGTTCATCTTCTAAGTATAACCAGTCACAGTTTAAACGAAGTTCTGAGTTGCCGCACTGTTGACGCTGCTTCTCATTTAGGGGCTAAGATGTTCTCGTCTGCACCGGTGTAGTTGCTGACGCTGTATTCCACGGTTGTCGAATTGGTAGGAAAATTCTTCCCAGACGCTTCTGATACCTAACTTTTCTATTTTGCTCCGTATACATGACTTTCTCTCAATTTTTCAACCTAACCGCACCTATCCGGAGGTCACTGCGTAACCTATTTGGTCTTGTAAGGCACGTTCGGAACTAGAAACGGTGCACGGAATAAATTTCAGTCGTGTGACAGAGCGTGCCGCTGTATTGCTGGCGCTTTTTAGTTTCCGCTTGAATAAGGCGTGTGTGTGGCTCACTGGGTCTATGGCCTGCGTTTGTTTATGTTGTCCCTCTTTACAGGAATGTTGTTGGAAACCCTGCTTCAGAATGACGCTGCTGTCCGGTGCATCCACGTTGCTCCAAGTTGGTCTGCAAGAGTTACGTGCATCCTGAGCAGGAAGAGGCCGGTTTGCATGTTCCAATTCTATTTGGCATGATCCACCGGAAGTGAAAATTTGCCGTTTTGATTGCACAGTTAACGGGGTTTCTGGAGCAACTTTCCATATTTCTTTTGTAGTCCCTCTTAAATTCAACCAGTCGACTTGTGATTTTCCGCTAATTTTTAATGTTGATACTGATCGATAGCTTCGAGGCGTGAAGCCGGTGGTTTTACCGGTCCTTCTGCCCACAAAAGAGTATCGCAGAACCTTCGATTGAATTCTGCCTTAAAATCGTTGGTCGTTCTCACTACGCGTTGTTGGAAGACGGGTAGGTCGCCACAAATGTTTCTTCAGTAAAACGAACAGAATCGGAACCAGAACTTCCGGTATCATATTGCATATCATTGATGTTAAGTAATTTACACACAACCCGATCAACACGCCTGCGATGGACAGGTCCATCACTTAAATCGAACAGTGGACACACGCCGAACTCAAGATGTTTGAAGAACATTTCTGAACTTTGTCCGGTTGTCTTATGACCTGCATCCCCGTGTCTTCACATTCTCCGAGGTACATATGAAAAACACTTCTGCTACATTCGGTTTAAGATGTCCGAGTATAATCCCGGGCGTCCAGTGGTTCTTCTAGCTTAGTCTACTGTGAGGTTTTTAATTCATATTTTGTCGCNTCCGAGTATAATCCCGGGCGTCCAGTGGTTCTTCTAGCTTAGTCTACTGTGAGGTTTTTAATTCATATTTTGTCGCTTCCTTCAACATTGAAGGACATACTGCCCATACCTCCTCCTTTAAGTATAGGTACGTTCCTAAGCCATATCCCTGCTGACGCAAGGCTCATGCGCTCTCAGTCAGCTATCAGCAAACCTTCTCACCTGCCTGTTTCTGATGGCATTCACCCAGTTGCTCTAAAATACGGAGTAAGAGACATCCCTCTACTTCTGTTTGATATTTATTTACTTTCTCTAACATCAGGTTCACTCCCTTTTCAGTGGAAAAACTCTGCAATCAAGCATCGCAATAAAAGTGGCTCGCGACATGAAGTCAGCAATTATCGTCCCATTAACCATACTTCATTTCGTTCTAGGGTGTTGGAAAGGATAACAAAATGCCGCATGGTCGAACTCCTGTTGTCACGAAACCTTATAAGCCACTCCCAGCATGGGTTTCTCAACAAGCGTTCCTGCAGGACATGCCAGTTAGAATTCCATAACCATGTTACAGAATCTACTGACGCCGGTGGAGCGATTATCATCATACTGTTGGGTATGGCGAAGGCTTTCGAGCTTGTGCCTCATAAGCGTCCTCTGCTCTATATAACATCCTTTGGTATAAGTGAGTCATTGCTTAGCTGGTTTCCTTCATACCTTACAGGCCGCACACAAACAGTGAAAATAGGAGACAATAGCGCAACGCCCAGACCAGTTATCAGTGGGGTGATACAAGGAAGTGTTCTGGGACCGTTACTCTTTCTCATATATATATATAAACGATATATATAAAGTTATCAAGCATGGCAAACTATTCCTACTCGCTGATGACATCAAACTTGTTTACAGCTTCCCTTCTGGCAATCTGAATCCATGTTCAGAAAATATACGGAAGAACCTTATGCCATTAGAGATTTGGTGTCAAACTTGATTGATGAAATTTTCGGCCAATAAATCCACTATCGTTGTGCATGGTTGTCACGTACCAGATGGCTCTCTAAAGCTGGACGGCCACAGCATATCCACCGCCAACCCAGCACGTGACCTGGATTAAGGCTACTCAGAGTCATTCAACTTCGCAGAACATATGTCGTTCCTAGTTGCTAAAACCAGAAGGACGATAGGTTACATTAAACACTCATTCTTTTTACCCGCTGCACGATTGCACCTTTATAAACTGTGTACGACCACAGTTTGGGTACTGCACGTTCATGTACAGCCACCTGTGCAAGTCTGATAGGCTAACTCTGGAAAGCCTCCAACGTACATTCACGAAAAGCTTATTGGGTTATCCATCTTCTCTGAGCTGCACAGAACGCTGCCGGATGCTTACAATTGATCCTCTCTGGTTACGGCGACTAAAGCTTAATCTTTCACTCATATATTCTGGTCTATGGCAATAAATTCACCGTCAGCTTCGCGACTCGCTTACAACACAGGTCAATGTATAACCTCAGAAACAAAGACCTCAGCCTGGCAGCTCATAAGTCCTGGAAAAAACTGCGTTCAAACTTTTTCCTAGTAAAATATTCCTACATTTGGAACAAACTCCCGTATGCTATTAGTAAGAATATACACCAATTCAAACGAAACTCAGAAACTTTCCTGACAATGACGAACGTCATGTCATTTTCAAGCTCTACTTGTCTGAGGACGTTAGCTTTGAAAACGGACCTAATAGCATCTGACGAAAACCCCCTGTTTTGCGTGATATTAAGTCACGCACCCCTCGAACCGGTCAAAACTACCGCTTTCAGGATAGATGTTTTACTTTTAAACTTGCTAGCGAACAAGAAAACATGTCTGCACTCAACACGTATGGGTGTCAATATACATACCCGTTAGTAACAACCCAATCATCCTGGTACACGCTTACCCCACACCTACTGATAGCTTGTGTGTCTGTGTTGTAAACCACCATGCAAAAACTGAGAATGCCAAAATTGTTTGGAGGAAAACTCAACCTGTTCGTCTCATGACTTCATAATAACTTTGAGTCGCAACCCTCCCTTTTTCTCCTCTGATAGGCCACCAGAGAACCCCTCGGTATTAATAATAGTAATAAATGTATATTTCTCGACGAATTTGTCAGAAATTGTTCTCACTCTATATACCGGCCGTACAGAGATAATTGACATTTAAATCCAACAGTAATCGTATACCAGGGGAAGCTTATAATCGATCTACTCTCGTGTTATTCGATAACAGCTGTTCGCTTATGGCACATATTTCATCAATTAACACAATGCTATTAACGTCACATGGAAGGTTGTGCAAGAACACCATATATTCCATTGTTCCTCATAGCTCGCATAGTTAATTTTACTTTCTGTCCTTCATCGCGTGTTTCCGCTCTCCATTCTTTGTATCACTGATATATCCAGCGCGAAAAAACACCCCATCCCGCCCGGTCACTTAAAATTCCGCAATGGTTGAACATATCGCAAGCTCCTCGAAATTCTCAGGAATTTGAGCAAACAATGACGTCGGTCGAGAGGTCCAAGCGTTCCTCGTAAAAGTATATATGTCTCCACCTCACCCACATCATGAAGAAATCTTCTGCGCATTCTTTCGGGACAATCTACATGGAATATTGGTCATATTCTCCGTCACTACATCCAATCCATCCTCCAACCATCCCTTTTTGACATTGAGCACCTTGTGGAGTCCCAATTGATGTAACAAACCAAGTATTTCATCGATTTGTGCTGACCCCAAGTACTATCACTTCAGAAGTGTGCAGTTCAAAGTTTTATTCCTAAAATTGATTTTTTCCTTCATATCATGCTGTTTTGTTGCTCTATTCACATAGCTGACTCATTGTACAATTTACAACTGTTGTGTTCAAATGTATATGCGCTTAAAAATATGTATGGTGCTGGCGCTCTCTTGGGCGTGTTTCTCACAAATGCGTCGATAAATATACGATTATTATTATTATTATTTTTATTGAGTGGGTCAGAAAGAAGCATCGATGTCAAACATTAGTAGTATATCGGGATGAAAGTTCGCGAAAGAGATGACGCGCCGCGCGCGTAATTCGAATGGCCGTATGAATCCATGCGGGAGGGACTGGTAGACGGTCAGCGGCATTAGAAGATACTCTGATTAGTCGAAAATATTGATGGAGCTCATTTGAAAACCGAATGAAGGTGATACTTCGTAGTTAGTATAAGGTTAGTTAACTTCCCGCGAATCCGTAAGTTGTGTGTACTAAACATAGGTGAGCCTCACATGTAGTCGCCTTTCTTTAAGACCACCAATGTTCGCGTGACGCGAAAACGCCCAAGATGAACTGGTTACAGAGCATCACATCTGTAGTTCTTATTTTGCACTTTGTACCATTGCGCTGCTTTAACACCACCTCGCTCAGGATAGTGGATATTTCCCGTCTTCCACTGGACTAGCTCCGGCCTTTTCCGATCGACATTTTAGATCCACCTGGGAGCCCCTCTAGAAAGCGTGCAGGGAATGCTCCAGTAACTTTAGTGGGGTCCGGTATGTGTTTCCGTAATCACAACTGTGGCGTTTTGGTGAGCGCTTCCGTGTGTGTACACGGAGTTACAACTCTTTAAGTTATTGTTAAGGAACGGACCACGAATATCTGAGTGTAAACATCCTCAGGCTACGCGCGACATCTGTGATGGAATCTACTTGCTTGACTTAAAATTACTTTAGTGTACGCAACAGACAATCAATTGCCGTTCGAGTAATATCAGTGCCAGTCACCGGCCGTATACGTGCCAAACTAGTCACTATTTTCTTTTAGATTACTGATGAGTAGTCGGGGATGTGGTTTATTTTCAAGTTGACCATCACTCACATTTGACCGCAGCCTTCGCATTCACATAGACTTTGTAGCCAACCTCTTTCGAAAAGAAGCACTAGGCTGGAGTTTTGCTCTCGTCAGAGCTCGTCAGCAGTGTATATCCTTGCATAATTGGAATGGTTGGAGTTCAAATCCCGGCCGTGGCAAGGATATGCACTACTGACGAGTTCTAATGGGAGCGAAACTCGAGTCTAGTGCTTCTTTTCGAAAGAGGCCTGCTGGATAGTCTATCTGAATGCGAAGGCTGCGAACCATTGTGAGTGATGGTCAACTTAAAAATAAACCAAATCCCCTGCTACTCATCAGTAATCTACAAATATCGCCTCGCAGGCTTGATGAATTCAATGATCTCGACCTGCCTCGGAAGTCCTATTCGCGGGGTTATCAATTGGAGTTAACAGGACAACTACTGTGTCTCCTCTCGAGACGATCGGGCAACCTGATCACTGGTCACTATGTTCTTCTTTTATACTAATTGGCGTGTAAGAGGTAAAATGGTTCTACCATTATAGTGTAAAATGCCNTAACTGTGTCTCCTCTCGAGACGATCGGGCAACCTGATCACTGGTCACTATGTTCTTCTTTTATACTAATTGGCGTGTAAGAGGTAAAATGGTTCTACCATTATAGTGTAAAATGCCATCTGGTGTGAGTGAAGGATCTTCTTGACGGGCGTGAATCTCCAGAAAACTATATTTCCCGTTTACCCTCCACTCTACATTTAGCCCAGACAACTGAATGAAAGTGTTTTCTCCTATCGGAATTCATGTTCGTTCGACCCAACGAAAAATATTAAAAAAGACACTGAGAACCTCCAGTCGTTGCAAAGATGGTGAGCTGGGGTTGTTAGTCGGTTTATTGTCTGTAGTTGGATATTTGATGTTGAATGGCATGAAGACATCCGGGCGGTTGAATACTGCATTGCTAAAACACGGCTGGCGAGGATTCAGCGAACGGGTTTCCAGAATGGTGGATAGATTTCCATGTCTCATGGTTAGTTGTAGGTGTTAAATGGTGTTTGTGAAGAAGATTAATAACCCAGCGAAAGGCACGCGGTTTCCAGGTAGCTCGAGAACACCCACGTTCTGTTACAACAAAAAGTTCTGAAATAGATGACGTTGGGTGCCTATCCCTTACAAAACCCCTAGCAGACGCATTGGTAATCACAGCAGAAAGAACTTCGGGGAAAGATGATTATAGGACAGCGTTTGCGGTTAATATGCAATACGGTCTCATGAACACCAGCTCAAATAAATTTGCTTGACGACATGATCTGGGGAGTGTGTTGTGTCTCTCCAGCGAGATTTTGTGAAACGGTAGAACGAACCCATGAGCGAACGCAGCTTATTTGAAGTGATTGTAGCGAGGATAGACTGAAATGAAAATCGTCTAGGACCAGGCTAAAGTCAGGTTCCATCAACCAAATATCTCGGACGGAAAAACTCTATGGAACCAAAGTGACGCTCCGGGGATTGAGAAAAACATTGTGGAAGCAAAATCTCTCAGGTAACGTAAGCAATCTATCATTATGAACAAATCGGGTAGAATTTGGCGGTTAGAAATACGCAGCAGTAACCAGAATTTCACTTGGCTCGGGTCCTGAACTAGTCTTTGCCCAACAGCAGTGACAAAGCAGGCGAGCCAACGGAGTCGTAAGGCAACTCATGTTTTGTGCATCGTAATTATCCAAAAAGTTCACCGTTGTCATAAAAAACAATACATTAGTGGCTAACACAAGTTGGACATCGTCCACAATTGGTCGCAACCGTCACACTCCGGTGGACTTTCCAGTCGGCCCAAATTGAAGAAAAATCTTGGACTTGAGTTTTACATTTGTTGGAGCCCGTCGGTAGCGAAACTCCACGCCACTGGCGGGACTGGAACTCTGACCACGTTCTTATGAGGCAAACTTGTTGACCACTGCGCCATAGCCTTCACGTCAGGCGCCAGTGGTTCATAACACGTGAACGCTTAACGTCGTTATTTTGCACTGAGGCCTGACTGTCACATGAGTATGAAGTAAAATGAAGTCATGTGCAGGAAGAAAGAAGAAAAAGGGAATGGAAGGGGTCCAACTAAAAACAGCTACGTCTATATTTACTCAGCCAACATAAACTCGGTTGCATCTTGTATAAGAACCACCTAGCTATAAACGAAAACATGAAGTTATCGGCAAGACAACATCTTTACGGCTTTCACTGCGGCGCGTCATTAGGTGCACTCTTTTCGCAGAAAAACCTGGCCAAACAACGGTGCCATTCACACCACTGGGTCTGATTGGCCATCATCTCACCCGACGTCTCCAGTTGCAGATTACGTGAGTGGCGAGAGCTTCAACCTGGTAGACAAGCTCGACTTAGATTGGCCAACACTTCAGTGAGCAACATCGCTTCTGTAAGCCAGGTCACCATCCGTCCAACTTGCACCTTACGCCAGTCGACTGCAGCGTTGGCAAGGCGTGTCTAGTGTATCAGACGGCCAGCTGGCATCCTTAGTACACTAATTAATCACCGAAGTCTGTGCACGTGTTGGGATTGAACAAAAGAATTCTTTCAGCGATCATTAACAAATACCCTTGTCTTAACCACTCCGCTACCAAATCTTCGGTGCCACCTTACGGGAGCGATCGAGCGCAGGCATCAACATCCAATTACTTGAGGACGGTTAACATTTTCCACCCTCATCGGCCAAGACTCGCTGGCGTGAAAAATAACACGTTCCTCTCTGCTGCCTTATATACGCCATCAGAGGTGTTCCCGGCTGACGAATACCACCTCACCACTACAGGCACACGCCTCTTTTTATTCTCCACACTCCTGCCACCGCTGGTTCAGCTTTCCAAGTACATAAGCCGGTCAACAACTGCCACGACTTGACTGTCCAACAGTAAATCTACGCAATCACAACAATCTTACGGAATCACAGCACAAATGCATTCGGAAGTACTTGGAAAAGTACAAAATAGCGTCAGACGTTGTTTGTGCTGCTCGAAAGTTATCAACCGATAACACGTTTGTCTTTAGAACAATCAAGATCAGGCAGTCTCCTATCGAGCAAAAGATCCACACTCGTGAGTGCAGCAAACAGTTGGTCATTACTTATTCTTCATGGTGCACTCCAGTTCCGGTGATGATTCATTGCGGAAGTGCACCTACTTAACCTTTCCTGGTACACGCAAGAAATACCAGATGTGAAATAGAACCACAGATGGTTGAAAGAGATCTGGCGAATAATATAGGATAATTACAATAGGCCTCGATCAGCGCTAACAGAAACCGACAAGTAAATGTGACTAGAAACGCTCGGGATCCCACTGACGAGCGCGTGGGCAAGCCGGAAATGCGTGTGGTTAGTGGCATGCGCAGTACAGGAACCATGTAAGCAAACAAACGCTGTCGCACTCAGCAAGCAGAGAGCGGGCGAAGATTCTTACGGTCCTATGTACAATACGAACTAGGATTTGGAAGAGAATTTCACATGAGAATAAAGCGCCCACAGAGCGCCCATATAATCGGTGTGCACACTTATGCGTTTAAGTGATTCTAAGATTGTAGACCCATCTAGTGAGTCGCACCATCCCTACGATCGAGACAGGCGTTGATATGTGGTACACACGATAGTGCTGTTGAATTTGACAAAGAGCAAAATCTCGACCATTACACCACCGCCCTGGGAAAACCCTGCTCGCTCTCCCCCGATGTTTGTCCCTCAGGCTGCACTGAAAGATGATGTAAAGTGGATTTTGATCTCTGGCGTCTAATGGTTGTTTGAGCAACGCCTAATCTTCTCGCGACGTCTATCGATTTGCTGGATCCAGGATAATCGCGTCTGTAAGCACCGAGCGTCTATAAATTCTGAGCCCGTCGAGCAACCGGTTCGGACCCAAAGGGAAAGGCGGTCGTATTGGCGAGTTGCTTATTAATAAGGCGCTAGTGATCAAAAACATTATGGCAAACCAAATAGTGGAAGACAGCAACAAACCCTCACATTGAATTCACCAAATATACAAGTTGTGAAATTAACGGTTCACGCAAATCTGATCAAATGCAACAGTCACGTAATGGCGAAGCAGTCAAGCGAAAATAAAACTGGGGTACATGTAAACAAAGGTCCGGCAAGGGAAAGTAAAGGAGAAAAACTACACGGAAACGAGTTTCTACAAGCAGACAGCATTTAGATTCACTAATATATCAAGGTCAACATTTACGGGGGAAATGGTTTTTCACGCGCGTA